>JAQQAE010011164.1:0-13752 GCA_029823295.1 Pseudamia nigra | reverse complement strand
GGGGGGTGACCCGGGGGGAGGGGTGGGGTTATCAGCTAAAAAAAAAAAAAACAAAGAAATGGGAATGAGTCAGATCCATTTCAAACACAAAGCTGATGTGGATCGAGTCAGATGAATTGATTGGAGGCAATTTTTTTTTTTTTTTTCCCCACGCGGTGCCGTCTGATTGGCTCCACATCGACGCCACGGTGTGAGGGGAGAACTCGGACCACGGATCACGTTGAGACAGAACGTACGGCGCCAGGTCCGACCACCTGAGCTCGGCTGAGCGTGAGGGTTGTGGTTTCAGATCCAAAGCTCTAAAACGTGACGGTTTACGCGGGACGAAGACGCTCCCGGTTCGGAGGGTTTCGACCAGAGCTGGGCGGTGACGTCATGTCCGTCACGACAGACGTTTTCAGCCGAGTCGCAGACAAAATGTCGACGTGGCAACGAACTCTGATTAACAGAGACAAATTTTCCGGCGTAACATTTTTGACGTTTCTAGATATAAACTCGGTTTTAAGCTTCAAAATTTAGCTCCTTTGCTGATTTTTTTTCTTTTTTCCCTTCGCTGAACCTCGGCTAAAAAAATAATCCCACTTTGGCCCCTGATTCTGATTGGTCGGACCAATCAGACTTCATGGGGCGGGGCTTATGCGAAGGAGGCGAGACGCCGGTCGGGACTGGTGTGAACGATGCTGACAGCGAACCTGAGTCCGAGTGGGCGGGTTCGGAGGGTTTTTTTTTTTTTTGTATTTTTGCTTCATTTCCGCCTCGTTGCTGATTTTGTGACGTCATGGCTGCGTCCGGTTTTCACAGCTTTTTTTTTGTGCATCCTCAACATTTTCATTTTTTTTTTTTAAACATCATATGCAAATTTCTGTCATTTGTGACGTCTTTGTCTTTTTGCATCTTTTAGGTCCTTTTTGTGTTGTTTCTTCTTTTATGACATTTTTAGATGTAAAATTCTTATTCTCACTACACGTTGGATTTTTTTTTTTGTCATTTTGGTCTCGTTGCAGTTTTTCCGACATGTTTGTGTGTCTTTTAGGACATTTTTGTGTTTTCCTGTGTTTATTTATTTTTATTGCTTTACAACATTTTTGTCTTTTTGCATGTTGCATGTAAATTTCTTTTTGTTTTTTTTTGGTCATCACTTTTTTATGTTTCATGTCATTTTTGTCTTGTTCAACCCTTTTCCATTTGTTGTCGTTTTGTGTCTTTATGACATTTTAATCTTTTTGCCTCTTTTAGGTCATTTGTGTTTTTCATGTTTTATGTTTCCATCTTTTAGCTCAGTTTAATCTTTTTTATGTCCTATATTAGTTTTTTTCACGTCATGTATAAATTTCTCTTTTGTGACATCTTTTTTTTTGCATCTTTCAGGTCATTCTTGTTTTTATGGATTTTATGTCGTTTTGATCTTTTTTCCTGTTTTACATCAGTTTTGTCTTTTTGAATTTTATACCGTACATACATTTATTGATTTTTTTTTTTTTTCTGCATCATGTCTTTTTTTTTTGTTTGAATGCATTTTATGTTGTTTTGTCTTTTTCCACCTCTTGTACATGAATTTCTTATGTTTGTGACGTCTTTGTGTTTTGAATCTATTCTGTAATTTTCTTTTACCTGTTTTATGCCTGTTACAGCTTATTGCATCCTTTATATAATTTTTTTTTGTCTTTTTGCATCTTAAGTAAATTTCTGTCTTTTGTGACTTTGTTTTGCTGCATCGTCTTTCAAAAAACATCTCAACTTGGTGACGTCTTTCAGCTCATTTTTTAGCAGTATATTTTAGTGTCTTATGTCATTTTAATTCCATCTGCATCTTTTCATCTTTGCACATTTTACATGAGTCTCTTGCATCTTTTGCCTCATTTTGTCTTGTTTGGTCTTTTTGCATCTTTTGTTCTTTTCATCTTTGTGTGTCTTCACAACATTTTTTGTCTTTTGGGTCATTTTTGTGTCTTTTACGGTTTCTCGAGTCTTCTCGCATCTTTTATGTCATTTTTTTTGTCACATTTTACATCAGTCTTTTGCACCAGTTGTCTCATTTTGTCTTTTTTGGCCTCTTTTCTATCGTTTCCACCCTTTAGAACATTTTGTCTTTCTGTGAAAAATGCCTTAATTTTGCGCCGTCTTTTAGGTGATTTTTGTGTCTTTTACGCCCCCGTGAGGGATCATTTCCATCTTTTACGTCAGTTGAAGTTATCTGCTTCTTTGAATAATGAACAAAAATCTGGAATTTAAAACGTTCAAATCGGACACGTACGGCGTTTCCGAGTTAACCTGTCGTATATGAAAATGTTCATCGTGATGACGTCGCCCAGCTCTAGTTTTCACATCATCCCTTCTCCACCACGTTCCTCACTCTGGATTCACTACATGGGACCGAACCCGTCCCAGGTCCTTTGAGAGTCTATTTACATGAAAAATACAAGTAGTGGCTACATCTGTAATACTTGCCTCATGTCATGGGAGTCGAACGGGCGCAGCATAGAAATCTGTTGAGGTATAAATAAGCCGACACGCGACCCGGCCTGCGACGAACCGAATCCCGGACGACGGACCGAGTGAAACACCGGACGTCACGTTAAAATCCACAGGAATCGGAGCCGGTTCACAGGTGTGTGTGGACGCACACGTCAACTAACCGACCAAAACCGTCAGTACGAGGGATTAAAGGAGCAACCAAATGAAGAAAAATCCACAAAAATCAACAAAATAATGATCAAAAATTAACAAAAGACTGAGCACAAAAACTCAGATTGAACAAAATTAATAAACCGATTTAAAAAAAAAAAAAGAACGAAAACGATTAATGTAAAAAGTAAATGAACAAAAAAGCAACAGATATAACTAAAAAACCAAAAGATCAACAAAATGATCAAAAACAAAAATAATCTAAATTAAGAAAAATGACCAAAACTGGGGAAAAAAAAGCAGTTGATGGAACAAAACCAGCCAAAACAGTGAAAATAATTAAACAGAATTGGACAAAATTTACAAAAAAAACCCCAACAAAAACAAACAAAAATAATCAAAGAAAACGTATAAAATGCTTAAATAATGAACAAAATGACCACAAAACTCATAATGAACAAAAACAGCCAAAACATTGACCAAAATAATGTGAACAAAATTACCAACAAAATGGAGCATAATAAAAAAAATACATGAACAAAAATTAAGAAAAAGTGAATAAAAAGACCAAGAAATGAATAAAAAAGTCGGGACAAAGCTTCACTTTCTCTTAACTGGGTCAGAATCGTCCGTCCTGACTCGTCTGCTTTTAATTCTGATTAATTCTTTTTTTTTTTTTATTATTTGCTCAATTTCCTGATCATTTCTGTTCATTTTTGCCCATAAACGTGGACGTGAGTCTGCGTTCTCGCTGTTCCGTTACTTTACGAGGGCTATGATATATACATTTTTTTTCCCTGCTTCCTGACGGGTGGACGGCTGCCGTTCGCCGCCGCCTCCTTCGTGTCGTCAGGTCACTTTTTTTTTTTTTTGTTTGTCGTCGTTGCTGCGGGCTGCAGCGGAGGCATCGAGGAGTCCACGCCGACACCTGCTGGACGTTAAAGGTGCTTCGAGCGCGTTGAGGTTTCGGAGACGATACATTCATGGTGCGGTCGAGGCACAGGGACACACTTTATCTGTAGTGGTGGTTTGTTGTTGTGGTGTTTTCGTTTTTTTTTTTTTTTTTCTTCCAGAGTTAGACGTCTAAACGCAGCCTTTCACAAACCGACACGGGATCCAGACCCAAAACACGACCACGTACGGTACCACACGACATTCATATGGTTTTACTGCTTCATAATCACATCTGTCAACTGGTCATGTTCCTTTGAATTTGAATGAAAAAAAAAAATGAAGAAAAACTGAGGAAAATTCAACATAAAATGAACCAAAAAAATAAGCATAAAATAATAAAAGAAATTGTGAAAAATGTTCAATAAAAAACAAAAAGATACCAATAAAACTGGAAAAAATGAGGAACAATAGAAAAGGAAAAAATGGAAGAAAATAATCAAGAAAATAAAAATTAATGAACACAATAATTAGGAAAATGGTCAGAAAAAGAAACAAAAAAAACCAAAAATGAATAAAAATAAACAATAACCAAGAAAATATTTATATATACACATAAAAGTAACCAATAAATAAAAGCTAAAACAGAATCAGTACAATGAATGAAACTAATTCAACAAAATTGATAAAATAACAATACATCAGACAAACCAGGTTAAAAAAAATGGGAAAAAATGAACAAAAATTCAATGATTGAGAAAATGTTCATAAATGAACAAAAGAAAATCAAGATCATACCCAGAATTAACAGACATTCAGAAAAAAATGAACATAATTAAGAAAATGAACAAATGGAATGAAATGAATATAAAATGAATAAAATAAGTACAAATGGCAAATGAAGCAAAAATGAACCCAGAAACTAACAAAATGAGCAGAAATTAACAAAATTACACATTAATTCAGGAAATATGAAGGAAAATAAAACAAATGAAAATTAACAAAACAATCAGAATGAACAAAAATGAAGAAAATTGAACACAATAATTAGAAAAACGGGCAAAAAAAAAAAACGAACCAAATAACCCAAATGAACAAAAACAAAGCAAAAATGAGCAAAATTACAAATGAAATTGGGGAAAAATAAAGAAAAATAATAAAACAAATCATTTTTTAAAAAAATGAACAAATTCAAAAAAAAAAAAAAAAACCAGTAGGAAAAATGAACAAAATAAAAACCAAAACGAACAACAATCAACGACCGCAGCAGCAGCTCCACGTCTGATTTTGGGTCCCGACCCTCAGTTTGGGAAACGCTGACCTAAGGCACTCAAAATGACACTATGGCACACTAGTCCAAACCAAAAGAACCACGTGGAACCGCACACACCACAGCCAATGAAAAACTGCACAAAGGCCTTCACAGTTGCAACAGAAACCAAGAAATCCGAGCGGCGCCACGCCCCGCGAGTAAAAAACAAACACGGGCGCGCCGCCGCCGCCTTATTCTAGCGAGGGCGGGGCCCACGCCGGCGCCCTCCTCTGTATTTACATTGCACATGCGCTGGCCGCGTCCCGGGCCGGATCCTGGAGGCGGCGTGGGCCGGACTCACATCTCCTGCAGAGGGTGGCTCATCTCGATGCGCTCCCTCTTCACGGCCGGTTCGCTCGGGCCCCGGGAGGCGTCGGCGTCGCTGCCCAGGTCGCTCATCTCGTCGGAGAAGGAGGCGTCTGCTGAAACGCACACAGAGGGTCGTCGTTTGAAGGCTGTGGCTGCAGTTCCGGACGGGCTGTAGGTCCGACACTTCCTGTGAGCGCGCGCCGTAACGTGGATGTGACCTGCAGAGCTGCGCAGTACGGCTTTTTGATGATTATACCACCCGCGAAGTCACTGGAAACAGAAAATACAGTGTTGCCCCGGGTTACGAGTGCTCCGGCAGACCGTTTTTTCGGGTTACCAGGAAGATGTCGGGAAAATTTTTGTACCGACTCACGTGGGCTGAAAGTAAAATAATTCACTGGAGCGAGAGGAGAGTGAGTGTGTTTTGTGTGTTTTCATCGCGGGGCCTCGGTCGGACGCTAGCGCTGACGCAGCTGTGACAGTTAGAAGCTGCTTCCTGTCATGTGTCATTTCCTGCCTGACTTCGTCCATTAAAGCAGTGACATAATAGTCATTACAAATCATTATTAGAACTAATTTCATACATTGCTTCTCACATAATTAGGGTAACTTCCTTTTCAAATAACAACAATGAATAAACATTCTTTTCCTGACACCTTACATGTGTGTATTTATGAACATATGGGAGTTTCTTGGGTCTTGGAACGGATTCATTGGTTTTACATGGATTCTTATGGGAAAACCGGGCCCGGCTCACGAGTTTTTCGTTTCACGAGCTTGATCCCGGAACGGATTCATCTCGTAACCCGGGGCAACACTGTAAAATTAAATGACTTGTGGAGGGTGGATTTAATTCCAGCCTAGCGCGCTTCCTCCCGTTTCCTACTTTGGCAGCAGACGCCGGCGTTTGCATGACATCACAGGAAGTGCCGAACCTGCAGCAGGGTTTGTACGAGTCCCGGGTCCGGAACTGCAGACCGTGAAAAACAATGAAAACAATGTCGTCTCCGTGAGAAAAAACATGTCATCTTTGAAATCACAGGTTTTAATGATGGATGTTTTTAGCTCTTAACGTCCCCGTTTGAATTTATTCCACACACACACCTGAATTTGTCTGTATATTTTCTAACAGAATGATGCTGAATGGACATGAAATACAAGGAGTAGGTGTTAAATAAAGGATAAAACCACGTGGTTATTAATTTTTTCCATTTTGGTTTATTTTGTGAATTATTTTCTTCACTTTTTTTGTGCTTATTATTTTGTTCATTTCTTTATTACTACTATTATTTTGTTCATCTTCATTTTGTGAATCTTGTTAACGACCCTGGACATTTATCTCTTTCTGTTCATTTTGCTTATTGCTGTATTTATGTTTTTGTTAACAACATGCTTTTCGTCATCATTTTGTTGAGTTGGTGCTCGTTTTCTTAAGTTTTCTCGTACTTACTGTCTTTTACATTTTAAGACACCCTAAAAGACGAGGTTGGAATCTCCTTTTGACCCGAACTCAAACATTCACATTGCAGCACTTTCAACTTTGGATCCAGAGGAGATTCCCAGCGTCTAATTTAGGCTTTAGGCCATAATTTGATTGAGCGTGTGATCAGCAGGTACCTTTCTCCATTAGCGATGGCATCATACAGCTCAGGTCACTGAACTGAAACGCGACAGGAAACAGTGTTAATGACACATCGGTTCTCGTAGTGAAACGACGTGTTGGACGTGGAACCTTACCTCGCCCATCACGGCGATGGGAGTCTCTCCGGTGGCCTGAGCCACGCGATGCTCCACCAGGTAAAACATGTACTCGTCGTACAGCAGACGGATGAGGTGGAAGGACCCGAAGCTGGCGGCGCTGCGCAGGGTCAGGTCGCGAATCACCATGGAGCTGGAGGCGAGAGGAGACGGCGGCGCGTGAGTGGGCGGAAAATAAACTGCACCGCCGTGAGCGAACCGACGATCGAGCAAGTTTAAAGGACGAAAAACGTATCGAAGATGCAAAATTACACTTGTGTCACAACATCCTGACAGTGTTTAAATGATTGTGATTGATCCTGTCGGTGTTTAAATGATTGTGATTGATCCTGTCGGTGTTTAAATTATTGTGATTGATCCTGTCACAGTGTTTAAATTATTGTGATTGATCCTGTCGGTGTTTAAATGATTGTGATCGATCCTGTCGGTGTTTAAATGATTGTGATTGATCCTGTCAGTGTTTAAATGATTGTGATCGATCCTGTCGGTGTTGAACTTGCTGTTCCTGTGCCGGTTCCTCAGTCACACCTGTAGAAGGACCATTTGAGCAGGAACTGCCGCGCCGCCTTGGGGAAGCTGGGGCTGCCCTGGTGCGGCTTCAGGACCTGCGAGACCACGTTATCGAGCCAGGTCGCCCACTGGTCCAGGGAGCTCTGCTGCTGCAGCGTCACTTTGAAGTCCTGCTCCAGACGCTGGACCACGCTCTCGTCGCACTGACAGACCCACGAAGCCTGCTCCTGTCACAAACCACACACAAGCACTGAGCACCGAACCACGACACGGCGACTGAAAACACACCGAAACGTCAGGCCTGTTTGTTACCTGGACGTTGGCGAAGTCGACCCTGTTGAGGTCAGAGAGCATCTGGTTGATCTGGGATGTGTTCTGCAGGACGGCGCGAGCTGCTTGGGCCAAGTGGTTCAGACTGGTGTAACGTCTCAACGTCTGAGCGAAGGCACTGACCACGGCCACCTGCAGCCGCCGCAAACAGGAAACAAACAAACCACGTGACCCTGGTACCGACTGAGCCAAAAACATCATCAGTCATTATCACAATACGTCAAATAGATATTTGTGTTAATGCCCCTAATAAAGTGGCCGTGTGTATGATAGCTACGATTACAAACATAAAACCTGTACATGTAGATGTAATTGATTTAAATAAATACAGCGGTTGTAACCGAGACAAACGTCCACGCTGCGGTGACGTTTTCCTCCCGTTACCTTGGTGCGGATGATCTCTTGAGGAAAGTTGGTCATGGCGTTCGTCAGCCATCCCTCCAGGCTCTTGGCGAAGTTTCGGATGGCCTGAGTCAGAGTACCTGAGGAACGGAAAGCGGAATCACAACCTGTGTGTGTGTGTGTGTGTGTGTGTGTTCACAGGTTCATAGACCTGAAAACTGACTCCAACCCTTTTAATGCATGGATTATTAAATACTGGGGTTATGACGTTTTGAGCTCCATCGTATGAATGAATCTGGTGATGAATTTAAAAAATAGAACTTATTAATCACGTAATTTGAAAGTTTTGGGTTTTGTTGTTTTTGTTCACATTTTTGTTTATTTTTCTTCTTTTTGCATCTAATTTGGTTAAAATTTTGCTTGCTTATTTTGTTAATTTTTCTTCTCGGCTACTTGATTGTTTTGCTCAATTTGTTTATTTTTTTGTCTTATTTTGATTCCTTCCTTTTGCATCGAATTTGATTAATTTAATGCTGATTTTATTTGTTTTTCTTCTGAGATTCATTTTGTTCGATTTTTCCTCCGATTGTTTTCACTTTCATTGATTTTTCTCAGCATTTTGTACCTTTTGCTTCTTATGTTGCTTCTTTTTTCCTTATTATTCTGTTAATTGAAGTCAAAATACTCACTGCCTTATTGAAATTTACTTTACTTTTTGCATTCATTTTTCAAATTCCTATAAACTGAATGTCACCTCGGTCCTGTCCAGGGTAGTGAGCACCATGCGTGAAAGGGTTCATATCAAATAAACTAGGGAAAATTCAATAATATTTCAACGAGATTTACTGTTTTATTTCACACTCAGTTGAAGGGATTAGTAATAAATAATGTAAATAAAATGCTTTGCCATCATGTGAACTAGAATGAGGGTAAATAACAGAACTTTGAGACTGAGCATGAAGTAGTTGGATTGTCCTTTTCCCCTTATTTTTCCCTTATTATAAAACTAATCTTAACCTGATTTGTACTAAACTTTAGCACATTTTCAAATGAATTATGTCAGGCAGTCAGACAAAAACAAAAGTCACACTGGTCATCTGAGTAAAACCCTGGATTCCTTTCAAATCGAGAGCACGGAGGGTTGGGTGTAAGACATCTGAAGCGAGGTGAGGTGGTAACGGGGCCCGATTCTCGGTGCGGCGTGTCACGTAAAACCGTAGAATCGGCGTGGTACTGACTGGGGACGGGACGCAGCACGTCGGGGATGAGGATCTCCACCAGGGCCTGGTACAGGATGTGGTCGCAGCTCCTCATCCAGAGTCGAATGGGTTCGTATTTGCACAGAGACACCAGCTTCTCTCTGGGAATGACGCCCTCCAGGTCCTCGTCGCTGCAGACGGGGCCGTGATTTTGGAAACAAACCACAAGGCCAGTTAGAGCTCGGCGGCGTCGGCAAAAAATGTCACAATGAAAACTTTCGCATGCTTTGATGACGAGTTTTTAAATAATTCGAAATGGCTTTTTGAATGACAGGTGAGGTCATTAGACCATCAGCCGTCCTGTGCAGAGGAAGGGGGGGCACAGAGTCAGGAGCCCATCAGCGCTACTACAACTACTGAACAAATCCACATTGTAGCAAGAAATGCAGAATTAGATGGTGTCTGATGTTTTTGGCGACTGCACGTGGAAACATATTCAAAGTTCTTGTGATTTTTCAGATCGACTTAATCGTTTCTCGTCATAACGTGGATTTGTACAGTAGCTGTAGTGGCACTAATGGTTCTACTGACTCTTCTTCTGCACAAGACAACCATCATTTATTTGGGTTGCAAAACAAATTTACTGACAGGATGAAAAGATAAGAGCTTGTAACTTTTGCCTTAATGCAATTATTTAATATTAAAATGAGTATGTGTCTTAAAATCATACATGTGAATCTGATGTATCTGTTCTAATCTTTTCATAATAAACCTGCTCAAGTGCAGACTTTAAAAAATGGACAAGAACATTCAATTGTGCACAAATTCACTCCCTCTTATTATTTATAGGCTTGTAATTTGTGTCATGACAGTTTGTCGTTTCTAAAAATGAAGAATCCAGAAAAAAAAAAACATTGGAAACCACTGGTCTGAAGCACATTAAGAAGGCAAGACATGCAACAAATTAACCAATCAACCGAAAATCATCACGTGTCAATCACGTCATGAGAACGTCATGAGTGTACAAAGCTAAATGTGATTAAAATCTGAAATATAAATGCTTTTCTGGTTTACTACACAATTCCATGTGTTCTTTTACAGTTAGGATTAATGGACAATGTGGGAAAAAAATAAAGAGAAAACACTGAACAAAAAGTCATGTCCAAGCTTTTAACCAGTAGCTCATATAACAATAAGTAACTATAATTAAATATCAACACGTGAATTATTTCACATACAGGCTCGAGTAGTATTTTGGCTTTAAACGAGGAGCCTCTTCTTCCTCCTGCCGCGTTTGTCCTGACCTGTTAATGGCGGTGTTTCCGTCACTAGAGGGCGGTGTTGAATACCAGAAGGTCTGCCAGAGTTTCTCAATGTAGTGGAACTGAAGGTTCATCACCACGTCCAGCGTTGCCTGCAGGAGGGAGGGAAGGAAGGAGGGAGGGAAGGAAGGAGGGAGGGAACGAGGGAGGAGGCCAGGGGAGGGAAACCAGAGAGAGAGAGGGAGGAAGGGGGACAAAACATACAGAGCTGAGCCATGGCAACCAGACACACAACAAAGTTAGTGGAGGCAGGCAGGCCGGCCGGCCGCCTCTCGCTCTCCGTGGGTCCTCGCAGACAATGAGCCGGCTTCAACACTGCTCCGCACATTAATCATCATCCAAAAGGCCGAGCTCGGCCTTTATCTGGACTCTCTTTTCAAGATCTCACTCTGGTTTTCAGAGCCCTGTTAGCCCTTTTAAATCTATTCATCTCGTACTTTTGACGTGTATTTTTTTATTTTATCCTTTTAATCAGGAGCGAGCGCTGACCTGATGCAGCCCATGTGACTTCCTCCTTCCTGCTCATGCGTACGAGACAAGAACAAGAGGAGAGAACATCGCTCGGGGCCGACCACAAAGGAAGCGTGTTAGTCATCGGTGGTGATACGACGCGAGCCGGGGGATTCGGCCTGGAGGGTCACGTGACGCATGACCGCGACAAATATCAAACCGCTCGGTTACTCGAGTTTAAAGACTGATTTCAGCTTCTGAGCAGAAGTCGAGGAAACCACAGGGTTGTGTTTGAATTTGTTTGTGAAAGACGCAAGGAAACAAAAACCGACATAAAACATGCAACAAAAGCCAAAACTAAGCCGATGAATAAACAAGGTTAAAAAAAAACAAAAAAAAAACTATAAGATGCGAAACAATGGAAATTACATAAAAGGTGCAAAGAGTCAAATATAAGCAAAAAAGATGCAAAAGTATGCTGTGAAAAAATGGAAAACAAAAACGACATAAAAGACAGCAACAGATGTAAAAGATGCAAAAAGACAAAATGACAAAGGATAAAAAAAGATGTAAACAATGTTAGACGCAACAAGATGCAAAACAATGAAAATGACACTGAAGATGCAAAATGGCAAACAATGCGACATGTCGAAACCATAAAAATATGAAAACAAAGTAAAAGAGGCAAAAAGATGCAAAAGCATGATGTAAAAATGCTAACGAAAATGACACAAAAGATGCAAAAAGACGTAAAACACGCAAATCAAAAATGGCATTAAAGACACAAACAACAGACAGTGCAACAAACTATAAAAAACAAAATAATGTGAAATATAGAGCAAAAGATGACGAAAAATATAACAAAACAAAAATGACAAAATATTAAAATACTCTTTTTGACCAAGATGCCAAATCCCAGTTATTTACTTGCATTTGTGAACAGAAAAATGTCAATTCAGTGGTGGATTGTGTGGGTTGATTATGTGCAGGTTCAACTTTGGGCATAAAAACACGAGTAAACTTTGAAACGACACAACGTCAGGAACGTCACGATGCCGGACGATGAAATACAATTGTTAAGCATCGTATATTTCATAATTCACTCAAACTGAGCCCGGTGTCGCCTCGACCACCGCAGCAGGACGGAACACGTCAGAACGATCACCGGTTTCGTCACCCAGTTCCTCCTGCAGCCGCCGGGTTTAAGGAAACCCGACACGGAGGCGGTTCCGAGCGGGGGAACCGACCTCTTTGTTTTCCCGCCGACGGCCCAACGGCCTGAACTTCTCCTCGGCCGTGCGATTCTCCTCTTTCTCGCTCGGGCAGGACGTGCACTTGCCGCTGGATCTTGTTACACAGCAGTGTGGGGCTTTAATCACATGATATGTTTTTGCTTCCTCTCCGGCCGTCGCCATGGAAACCTTGTTTACGGTTGCCCCCGGCAACAGGTCAAACACAGAACTCCAAAACAAAAAGGAGAATTCCCCATCCCCGCTAAACAAGAGCATTATGCCTCCGCGGTTCTGCGCCGCGCAGGAAAAACAGCATGCCTTCGAGAAAAAAAACAGAAAAAAAGAAAAAGTCAAAAGAGAGGAGACGGAGACGGCAGAGTCGCAGACAGACGTGGATCGGCCGGAGGCAGATTCCCAAACTTTAACCCCTCGCTCCCTCACCTCGCTGTCAACACATGCTCAGATTTATGACCCGGTGTGATTAAGCACCTCAAACCGCAGATTAATGACACAGCTGGAGCCTGGGCTGCTGTTACCGTGACATGAATGAAAGAATGCCTTAAAGGTCCCATACGGTGAAAGTACTATGGGAAAAAAAAAACAGTTTTGGTGTTTATTCGAGTGCTGTGATGTAAAATAAAAGCTGTGCATTTACTTTAAAGCGGTGAAAATCTGAACGTGCTCACCATTGTCAATCCTGAGGCACAAACAAGCCATTCTGTGAATTGTGACATCACAAGTCGGAACTAATCGCAGTCAACTTAAAAGGTCCCATGCTGTCAAAATCTATCGTCGCTGCGTTTTGGAGTTTTTTTTTTTTAGTTTTTTTTTAAAAACTCTTCGGTGTAACATAGAAGCTGTGAAATTATCAGCTTGCTCGGCATCGTCGATCCCGTTAAACCCTCACAACAACATGGACGACAGGAAAAAGAAGCCGTTTCGGACTTTGGTGACATCACAAGTCATAACGGATCACTGTTTGGATAAAATGCATTAGTCCCTCCTCTCTGAGCCAGTAGAGTTCTGAACTTTACAATTCAATTTTGAATTTTAAAACATCTTAAATTACAACCAACCTACCCCCCCCCCCCCGGCAGATTAATAGCTGCCAATATTCCCAAAAACTGGCCATGGAAAGGTCACTATTGTGCGTTTACAGTGTCCTTTAGTCAGAATATGGTACCTAGCCAGTTGTATTTGTGTAGCATCGATCATGATCCAAGATTATCTCCAGGTGCTTCACAAGTCAAGGCCGAAGCCTCAAAAGACGACACAGTGAACCGGGGCTCAGGGTAGGCGGCCATCTGCCTCGACCGGTTGGGGTTCGTGGACAGAGGAGAGACAAAAGAAAAGATGGACACGCAACGAGTCCAACACCCTCACAGCTGAATTCAATTCAATTCAATTCAATTCAATCTTTATTTGTATAGCGCCAATCATAATCGCTGATTATCTCCAGGCGCTTCACAATT
>JAQQAE010011163.1:0-13752 GCA_029823295.1 Pseudamia nigra | reverse complement strand
ACTTCCTTTTCAAATAATAATAATGAATAAATGTGCAGGTAGGGGTGTGTAATACATACTTTATATGGGAGTTTATCCTGGGTCCAGAACGGATTAATTGGTTTTACATGTATTCCTATGGAAAAAGTTGCTTCGGACAATGATTCGGACACAGAGCGTGTGTCGCCGGAACGGATTAAATTCGTTATCCGGGGCATCACTGTATTACTATAACTTGACTTTCAAGATGAAATGTCTGTTCTTGGTGTTGGATTTTGTAAAATAAATTTCCTCAAAAAAAATGCGACATATAGTCCAGTGCGACTTGTATGTTTTTTTTCTTCTTCATTATGCATTTTTTTGGGCTTGTGGGACTTGTACTCAGGAGCGACATATAGTCTGGAAAATACGGTAATCATTTTTTATTAGGACGGTCGGTGCTATCCGTCCTTTCCGGCTCTACACAAATGAAGCTAGGTTTACCAAACTTAGCATGTAGTTTGACCGGGGGCCTGGCACATGTGGCCATGTTTTTGGTGACAAAGGGTCACACGGTCATAAAAGTTCAGTGTTAGTTTTGGCTTGTCGTGACCTCTTTATCAGAACTCAGGTCACGCGAGTTAGAATAGGTATGGGTCTGCATTTCCGTCAAGTGCAATTCTACTCGTTTTTCAGTTCTATTGTCTGAACGGTGAATGAAATGATAGATTTTTTTTTTTTTGGCTGAATATGCAACGTTCTTGCAAAAATACCCTGAAATGTTACAGCTGTGGCTCTAAAGTTTTCCAGAACCTGAGCTGTTCCAGAGTCTAAAACTACGTGAAAACAAATGCAGCTTTTATTAGAATCACATTTTCGCCGTAAACCAGGCGTCTGCGTCCTTTACAACCTAAAGGGCCATTTTTACACCGAAAGTAAAAATACAAAAAAATCTTATGTACAGTATGAAGCACAATTTAGTTCCAGTGTTTTATTACCTTGTCATTTTTGTTCATGTTGTTTTATTATTTTGATCATGTGTGTTGATTTTGTTCATTTTTATTCATTTTGTTTTTATTTATTTTTTTGTTGATTTTAATTTATCATTTTGCACATTATTTTTCATTTTTGGTCATTTCACAGATTATTTAGTTAATCTTTTGTTCATTTTTGTACATTGTGTTTACTACTTTTGAGTGCAGGTGTTGTCTTTTTGTGACTACTATAATATTATTTAGTTGATTGTTAATTTTGTTTCAATATTTTGTTCATTATTTTTGCTCACCTTTGTTCAGTTTTTGTTTTTTCTTCCCTATTTTGTTTTTCTTTAATTCATTAAGTTGATTTGTTTTCATATTTGTCCATTTTTGCTCAGTTTCAGTAGTATTTCAATCAATCAATCATTATTTGTATAGCGCCAATCATAATCGCTGATTATCTCTAGGCGCTTCACAATTCAATTCAAATTTTGTTTATGCTGGGGATTATTTGGTTATTTTTCTTGTAACTGTGCTCATTATTCTTCTTATTTGTGTTCATTTTCTTGGTTTCGGTCATTTACATACATGATTTTTTGTTAATTTTGTGTATTTTTAAAATTTTGTCTCCATCACCGGACTAAGCCACAGGAGCCAAATGGGAGGCACTAAAGAGCCACATGTGGCCCTGGAGCCACTTTGCAGACTTTTGATCGTAAACCTATGAGCCCTGAAACGGTAAACACAGCCCCTTAGCCCTGCAAACGGCCAGCAAAAACCCCTGGATTTAAAAAGTAACAATAGTGAATACTGAATACAGTATCTGAAACGTTCCATAAAACCAGCCAGTCCCTATTGCTTAGACCATAATACGCCTGCTGCTTGAAGTCAGAGTGAATCAATACTAATGACTCGTATTTTGCTTTGCACTAAAAGCTCGTCCTAGTCAAACGTAGGGAGATGTGTCGGATGGAAGCGAGACATAAAGACAATGAAAAGCATCCTGTAACATATGAGCACTGTGTCTGAAAAGCAAACCGTCTGCTGGAACAGGATGTGTTCGAAGGTGCTGGAACGTTTGGGTTTATGTCATTAGGACATTTAAACGAGGTCAGGGTGGATGTAACTCATGCACTCCGCAGCCCCCCCTCCCCCCGTTGTCCCAGAATTCACTGTACTCGAGCAGAACTTGCCGGTGCTGATAAAGCTGCGGTTATTCTGCAGCTTAATTGATGATGCTGCCATTGCCCGGGCGACGAGTTGAACACGCAGTCATACACCCACAGTGAAACTAAAATGTGCTTCTCAGCCTGACACTGTTGAACCTGAATTAAATTGTGCTTGTTTGTCTCCCTGCACACAGTACTGTAACGGCGGGGATCTTGCCGACTATCTGCAAGGTAAGCATGGTGCTAATCTGCGCTATTGTTCATGAAAATAAAGTTGATAATGCTGCAGAGGAGGACGGGTCATGTGACTGCAGCTGTTATGAGTGTGGCTCTGGGAATGTGTGCATGCGATTGTGCACTTAGTTGCTATGTGTGCTGCAGACTTTGTCGAATAATGTGTCTGTGTTACGCGGAGATGTGAATGTATGTCTTCATGTTTTCCATGTGGGGGATGTGTGTGTGTGTGTGTGTGTGTGTGTGTGTGTGGGAATCACTGCTGCTTTGTACAAAGGGTTGCTTATGCAGTTCAGAGCCAGTCAACACACTGTGTGATAGTTTATAACAAAGGTTTGAGGCTTGAACATAATGCAACAAATACTGAAATGAATCCTATAGGGTAGAAGGAGTGATGCTGGATGTTCTACACGGATTCGCATCAGCCTCTACCCCTGACGTGTAAATTAATTCATGATTAAGAATGTAAAATAATGCAAACATCATGGTTTGTCCTTCTTATTTGTGAAGCTCTCCTTGTCTCCGCTCATATCCTTGTCACTACGCCACACCAACCGCTCAGATTCACTATTCAGATTAATGTTTTGTAGAACTGGGTTCGTTTTATCTAGACTTGTGCAATAAAAAAGGCCTTGTTATTTACAAAGTGTTTTTACAAAAGTGTTTTCAGGCGACCCTGTACAACAAGTGTGTTCAGACGCAGTCAGCACGTTTTTGTCATTGTGATAGTTTATCACAAATGTTTAAGGTTTCAATATAAAGCAACAAATGCTTAAATGAACCATAATGCACAGAAAGTGAGTTTTTTTTTGGAGGTTCAACACTGATGTCACGTGAGCCAGAACCTCTGAAATGTCTAAAGAAGTACACGATTAAGAATCTAATACAATGCAAAAACATGCACATCCTGGTTTGTCCCTTCTTCATCATAAAGCCCTCTTTGTCTCAGCTCATTATCTTGCCACTATGCCATTTCACCCACTTAAGGGAACCCCAGTGTACAGTATTTGTGCCACATAGTGACAAATATGCAAGACTGGATATTGTTCTACAATAAGATTAATGTTTTGTTGAATTGAGTTTTCCTTATCTAGCCTTGTGCCAAAAGGCACATCATGTTTTACATTATTTAAACAGAAACAGTTTCCAGGCAGCCCCGTGGGTTCAGAGCCACTCGGCACACTGTTCATGCCATTGTTGTAGTTTATTACAAAGGTTTGAATATAAAGCAACAAATGCTGAAATGAATCATGAAGGGCAGACAGAATGATGCTTGGAGGTTTTACACTGACTTCTCATGAGGCAGCGTCTCTAAAATGTATAGATTAATACCAGATCAAAAATATAAAGCAGCGCAAAAACATCTACGTCCTGGTTTGTCCCTGGCTTCCTCGTAAAACCCTCTTTCAGAAACAGTATGTCCTCTCAGCTCATTGTCTGCTTCAACCACTTTTTTAAAATTTGGATTTTCTCTTTTCTGCTTAAATATGTACATTATTTGTACCACAGAGTGACAAATATGGAAGACTGGATAATGTTCTAGAATAAAATTTGCATTTTGTTGATTTGGCTTCCCTTTATCTATAGTTGTGTTTAAAAAAAAAAAAAAAAAAAAATTGATCATGTTTTAGGTCATTTATGCAGAAAACGCAACACTGTATAAGTCATTGAATTAGCCTCCATTTATTTAAAAAAAAAAGGAAGTTGAAAGGACCTGCCCTCAGGGAGGCTTTGGGGACCTTGAGCATCTATGGAAAGTTGAGAAAACGAACTTGTCAAGTTTCATGTTGTTCATGTATGTATTACAGTGGCATCATAACTAAGAATGTGGTCATAACAACCTGCTGATTAAATAAAGGCCAAATAAAATAAAATCACAGTGTAGGTGACAGATTAAGGTATTAAATCTACACACAGAGTTGACACAGACTGACCTTTACAGCAATATACAACTTTTTTTTTTTTTAATTTAACCATAGGAATCTTGCAAGTCACTGACTTAACACAATTAAATCCTTAAGTACTTATATGCAGCAAAACACTGAAGATCTTGTATTAATACGATGAACAGGTCAAACAGGAGCAGATTATACGTTTGACTGCGTGTCCCTCCAAGTGTCTCCAAAGTCCCTGCACCCAAACTAACTCTAAGTAGTCAGGGTAGGGGGGTTACTATGGCAACCACCACCTAATTTTTATATATATAAATTTGGTCACAGTATTAATGATTACAAAAATCTGTTTTGACCTATAGAACCAAAACTACTGTAAGTAGAAGCACCAAATTTTAATATGTGGTGGATTAGGACACCTATCACTCATCAAATGACCTTGACCTTGAATCAGTAGGGTCTGAGATTATTGCAGTTTGCTCTATATAAATTTCTATGTAGTGAGGTTGAAAATGTCATATACTCCAGGTTTATGGACTATGATTAATCTAAATAGTGTGAACTTGAATGAGAAACGTCAATGTCACAATCAGTTTCAAAACGGGCTGGGGATTTGTTGTTTTACAGTTTCTTGTACTCAATGAATCAAAGGGAATTTGAAATTAAGGGCTACTAAAACTGCATTTGAGGTAATTCAAGACCCTGGTTCAGCATTTGAGTTGATATTGCAGCTCACAGATGGAGCTGCTGGAAACACAGATCCCTGTGTATCTGCTGCAGCGTGTACTTGGTCAGTAGATCTTAGATAACGGCTAGTGTTTGCACCTCTGTTACAGAAAAACATTGATTTTGCTGCTGGAAAAGCTCTCTTATCAATGTACCTCAGCATAATGTACTGCCCCACATTTCAGTATGCAGAGTGGGTCATGATCACGGCCATCAGGGGGTCTGGAGTCTCTGCTTGAGTAACATTTGTGGTTGTGAAACAGACCTGATGGGACACAGTAGAAGACAGAGGCTGTGGATTAGAGTTCATAAGATAAGTGTAACCAACTGGCTCCTTACACAAGTCCCACTTGTGAAAAATTGTGACTAGCCTTGTTAATGTAAGTTATGCTTGTATAGGACAACATTCATGTACCTTTTTAAATCAACACATCCAACAATAATAAAGTCTGTGCAAAGCAAATTCAGAGATGTTTCTCAACACACGCATTACCAGTCAAACCTTTGGACACGCCTTCTCTTTCAGTGGTTTTCCTTTATTTTTTATTATATTCAACATTGGCTGTCTTCAGTATTAATGTACAAACTAGGAAAGAATACATGGAATTATGTATAAACAAAAGTGTTAAACGACCCAGAACATGGTTTATACTGTATATTAGATTAAGGGTCGACCGAATATTGCCGCCAATATTTGGAATTTTGACGTATATCAGTGCGTACGTGTGTGTGTGTGTGTGTGTTTTTTTTTTTTTTTAATCCGACGGGCCAATATCAAGAAATCCAATTTAAAAACAGTTTTATTTCACCTCAGCCACCGCCCTTTCTCGCTCTCTCTCTCTCTTACTCTCGCTCCGGCATTGTTCCGCCCACGGCGCCCTCTGATTGGTTAAGCATGTGTGAGCCGTGTGTATGTGTCTGTTCTCACACCCACGGCAGAGACGTAACGTTTTCTCATGTGAGCAAACATGCGTCGAAGGGAAACCCAGAAAAGTCTCTCGAAATTGTAAGAAACATCCCAGTGCTCTGTATCGCACAACTACCACCAACGTTACAGTGTGTAGCAGAATACAGCAGCGTAAACGTTAGCTGCTGCTAACGTACCTCCCGTATCGCTTGTGTACCTCTTGACATGTCTGTGAATTACTTGAAAGAAGGCTGCTGATAATATTGACAGTCAAACAGTCCGTGACAGTAAAAGCATGTGTGTGTGATTGAGAGAGAACACGTAAAAAAACCCAATTCACTTGTTTTATTGTAGGGAAGCTACGCTAAGGCGGAGGCTGATTAGTTTTTAGCATAACATTAGTTGTCTGCTTTGGCTGTAAACGCTCAGCAGACTATGTATTAACAATGAGGAGAATGTATATAATGTGCAGAATAGTGTGTGTTTGTGTGAAAGTCACATGGAAAACTACAGCTCATGACAATAACTTGGGTCTAGGATCTATGCACTTCTGGACCTATTTATTTTCTTTTTGTTTGGTTAAATAAACATGCTTCAGGCATTTAAACCAAGTTAACCAAGGTACACTTTGGCTGCAAATGAATATCTGCTCCAAATATCAATTATCGGCCTCCTTAACTACCGTATTTTCTGGATTTCGAGTCGCGGTTTTTTGCATAGTTTGGCTAGGGGACCAACAAATACGTTGGAGTGACTTGTATAGTAAATAAATTCGACTATAGGGTGTTCATCACACTGACAGCCACTGGGTGTCGCTATAAGCTTGTGTACCTTCATCTGCCGCATCTGTCTTACTGACAATTTAAAATGTAGACATTACCGGTAACAACGGTACCTGCCATCAGCTTAACACTGGACGTGTCGGTACCATCGCTTACCTGGTGAGGCGGGGAGGCGAGTCGCGAGCTCTCACTTCTGGCGTCCAGCGCGCAACCGTGTGCTTAACACACGTTCCCCGAACAAATGCGACTTGCTCTGCAGAGCGACTAATACACTTTTTTTTTTTTTTTTTTTCTTCGTCATTATGCATTTTTTGGCCCGTGCAACTAACATTCCGGAGCGACTTATCACCCGGAAAATACAGTACTAATAGTCAGTATCGGTCCTAAAAAGCCCCGATCGGTCGATCACTGTTTTAGATTACCCAAAGTTGCCACTTCTTAATATGCTTTAGACCATGGGTTGTCTTCTGCGGAGGAAGGGTGGGTAGAGGCAGTAGCCTTAACCATCAAACACTATGATGAAACCGTTCCTCATGAGGGCTGTCCCAGAGCTACCTCTGCTGCAGAGGATGGTGCGATTAGAATTACCAGCACTTTACATCAGCTCAGACAGGGTTTGATGGCTTTGGCGACTGCACTTGGGGACACATTCAAAGAGTGTTTCGTGGTATAATGTAGATTTGTACAGTAGTTGTACTAACAGGGCTATTGACTCTGCACAAGACATCTCGGGCACATTAGGAAGACGTGAAATTAACTCGCCAGTAATTGGTGACTTCCTGGTGAATCTGATTAGAGAATGCCTTGAGTGTGCAAAGCCAATTCCATACATGTTCTTTGACAGTTTGGATGTCTTCAGTATTAATGTACAGTGTTGAAAATGATAAAAAAATTAAGAAAAAAAACAAACGTTTGACTGGTAGTATATACATGACAGAGTGCTTCCAACCATGATTCTCAATATGTGGAACGTTGCTCTAATGACTCAAATATGTACAACCTCTAGATGTATCATGGGGAGTGTAATGCCTATTCTCTGAGTTTTATATATGTTGAGTCTTTTAATCATTCAGATATCTGTAGCTTTCTGTGGCGTGATAAAGTCTCAGTATTTCACCTTACATGGACTTGAATAGTTCTATTGCTCAGACTTTTCCATGTTCGCTGTAGGTTCGCTGTGGTGGGCAGAGAGCCGCTAACCTCCATGTCCTCGATTGATGCTGATAGGCTTACTGGTTTGATTTATGCCTACACGGTAATCACAATGGCTTTGGAGAGAGGGAGAGAGTGTGGCAAGGGGGGGGGGGCGAGAGAGACCGGCATCCTCTTAGTTTCACATGGGATTAGATTTATTTCACTACCACAGGGAATAGGACTTTCACTCCATTTACCCATGGATTATTACCATAATATGTTAATTATTAGCTTTAATGTAGAGAGGCAGATTGATCCCTGGTTTAGCTCTGCATCATGTGACGTAGTCATTAATGCTCTTCATTAGGAAACGGGAAGCACCTCAGTGCAATCAATAGACGAGCCTTACGACAATGTCCCATGAATGTAATAGACCTGCAAGGGTAATAAGCGGCATCTCCATTTGCTGAGAGAAGCAGGAGTCATGTCTCTGGGGAAAAACATTAAGGAGTTGTAGGTTAAAGGTCCAGTTGACGACGCTGGGGAACTTGCTATTAGCTGATGGTTTGTAGTGGACCAGTGTAAATGATTAAACGGGTGACCTGCCAGTGAACACGGTTTACAGCCTCACAGTTGCCAAGCTAGTGTGTCTGTTGTTTTCTTACCTGTTCCAGATGTTGTAGGAATCTGAAATGCAGGCCGTCTCTCCTCAGTCATCCTGTGGTTAGACAAGCTACACATGCTAACTACCACTATAACTGTTGTTAACTGTGTGTGCATCCATGAGGCTGTAAGCTGTGTTTACCGGCAGGTCACCCATCCAAACATGTACTGTTGGACTGTGATGCACCATGTGCTAAGAGGTTAATTCCCAACATCGTCGCACGGACCTTTTTTAAGATTGAACTGAAAAAAAGCCTAATTTTAACTTTGTCCTGTTTTTCTTTCCAGCCAAGGGAACCCTAAGAGAAGACACGCTGAGGGTTTTCCTCCAGCAAATTGCAGCAGCCATGCGCATCCTCAACAGCAAAGGAATCATCCACCGTGACCTGAAACCACAGAACATCCTGCTGTCATATGTGGGGCGTAAGAAATCCAATGTCAGCGGCATCCGCATCAAAATAGGTGAAAAGAAAAAAGCAGACAGAAAAAGCACTTAAGTGTCGCAGGAAGAAGAAAGTAGCAGTCAGTGGGTGCATAAAACATCTGCACAGGTTTATTCAGTTCAGTTCCCTGTGGATCTGTTTAAAACATCCCTTTAAAATGAGTGCAATTGTAGAAAGATGGGCATTTAAATTATATCTAGGGTTGAATAAATAACTTGGTTTACAGAATTATTATTTTGCTGTACAACGAGCGATACTTTCATGGTAACAGGATGATAATCAAAGGATATTGATGCGTTTTTGTTGGATGACGGTTAAAAACGCATGAGAAAATATCAGTTTTCCAAATACCGGGCTATGTGTGGACATGGCCCTTTGAACTTTAAATGAGACGGATCATTTAAACCAGGCTTCATTGAAGCTGCACATATCAAATGATTGTTTTACTTTCTGCCCCAGGAATGGACGTCATACTAAATATGGAGTTTCGTCTGTGGAAGACATTTAGTTCAGATTAGGGCTGGATTAACTCTTTTGCAAAATTAATTAGATTACATTTTTTTGACGGGATTGATGCACAATAACTCATATCGAGGAGAGAATGATGAAATCTTATTACATTTGACCCACATCACTGCCAACTTCTTTAGTATTTACTGCTTCTAAGTCAATTTAAATGTAAAAAAAAAAGTAAGTCTTTACACATTTTGAAACAAATGACATTAGTTACTGATGAAAACAATGAACCAAGTGTAAAAAAGCAAAAACATCATCAGCAGAACATTACAGAGGTTCTGTTAAGTTTAAATTAGAACAAAAATATACATTTTAATGTAAAATAAGTAATTTTAGTTGCGTGTCTATATCACCTTCTATCATGAGTGTTTTTGCTCCCACAAAATGAAAAACAACAAATCGATATTGTGATGAATTGAAATTAATCCAGTGGCCCTTTGATTTAATTTAGAATAATTACAAATGGGTATTAATCGTGATTAATCGAAATTGATCTACTATGATCCTGTAATTAATCAGATAAAAAATGTTAATTGTTTGATAGCCCTGATTTTTACATATGTGCACCGTGCACATTTTCTGTATTTTTATTTACAATCCTACACAAACAAACAAAATGTGCGCACTCAGATCTGTGCAGTAGTTTATGTCATAACTGCAAGCTTTCAGTTATAGACCTTCTTCAGGCAGTTTACAATCCTACAAAAAAAAAATGAAGGTGGCTATTTGCAAGTACTGCTCCCGTAACAATTTTAGCATTTTGTTGATTTATTTTTGTGCTCGTGTATGGTTATTACAAATAAAGATAAGACAACAAACCTAAGTCTAAGACCTTTGCACAGTACTGTCCATAGTGATTTGATTCTGAACTGAAGCTTCTCTTGTTATAACAATTCATATAAAGTGCATTTTTGTATGTAATGAAGCCATAACTGTCAAAGTAAACTGCCCGTCTTCATGTTTGTTTTGTATAATTTGTAACAGTGGCTTGTGTTACCAGTAATAATAATACTTTGCCACGATCGCCCTGTTTGTTTTGTGACCTGCAGCTGACTTTGGCTTTGCACGGTACCTCCAGAGCAACATGATGGCGGCCACACTATGTGGCTCACCCATGTACATGGTGAGTGCATTTCTCACATGATCAGCTTCCTCGGCAGCTCGCTGTGTAACTCTCCTTCCTCCGGCCATTTCTTTCCTCCTTCAGGCCCCAGAGGTTATCATGTCCCAGAATTATGATGCCAGGGCTGACCTGTGGAGCATAGGCACGGTGATCTACCAGTGTCTGGTCGGAAAGCCACCTTTCCAGGTTTTTATTGCACAAGAATGAACCAATCAAGGAGAAGTGTGTTTGCCTGTGTGCATTTGTCCGTCTTAGATTTCTGTTTCTGTAACATCACAGGCCAACAGTCCACAAGATCTGAGGATGTTCTATGAGAAGAACAAGAATCTGCAACCTATGTAAGTTACAAAGAGTCTCAGTCTTTTGTGTTGGATAAAGTGTTAAGGGGTTTGAAATCCATTAACGTCTCGTGCTCTCATTACTCAGCATCCCGCGGGAGACTTCGCCGCAGCTTACCAACCTTCTCTTGGGGCTGCTGCAGAGGAATCAGAAGGACAGGATGGACTTTGGTGAATGCTTTCTCACGTCGTTCACACACATTCAGTCCATAAAAGGCTGATTCACTCCACACTGACTGTGTCTGACTTTTGAACTTGTCTCCCTACAGACACATTTTTCAGCCATCCTTTCTTGGAGCCATCGTCCACCATTAAAAAATGTAAGCACAAAGGCCACATGTTCAGTTCCCTGTGTTGCACTTTCAGATTATTCGAATTCCAAGCATAATGAATTCTTTAATTCTTCTCAGCATGTCCAGTTCCAGTCCCAAGCACCTCCAACGCTGTGACGGACAGTTCCTGTGGCAGCTCCCCATGCATCCGCTACAACTCCCCTCCTGTGAGTTTAATACTAGGTTACATATGCCTATGTAGAGTGTTTTTATTTATTTATTTTTTATTACACTCTTATTGTGCTGCTTCCATTGCAATTAGTGCTGAAAGGTTAGCCATTGTGTTCAAAATGAACATATTTAACTCTTTAAAACCTCTTTTAAACTTTTGTAAAAGTGCATATTATTTATTTGAATGATCAAATCCCAAACATCCATCCTCTCTGGCTCTCAAATAACTACCCCTCAGTAGTGGAACGTATCTGGAGTAGCCACAGTTATTGAATTTATGGGTGTGTTATTCAGGTCGTACCATCACTTTACTGCTGAAAAGTAATATTTCCTTGTGAAACGTACTGTTTGTGTGTCACACGTGGCTGCAAAAATGTCAACTGGAAAACATCGGTGACACCTTGTATGTCATAGCAAAGACACCGGGTCTAAATAACAGCAACATGACAACGTAAACGCCATATCAGCCGACACGTTGGTGGTTCCTCTGAAAACCAGCTGCTGCGCCAAAAAAGGAGGAAAAAAGAGTGACATTTGACAGTGTCATTTTCAGACTAAACATTCATGAAAACATTCATGATTTCCATTATATTCATGAAAATGTGCCATTACTGGCCTGCTGGTGTTTTATTGTATGTTGTAGCTAGTTTTCCTGTATGTCTTTGTTAAATTCAAAGTAAAATGCGTCATTATCCTCATCTTTATTAAAAATAAAATAAAATATCAACAGAAATAGCATTTTGGTACAATGTCACCGAGTCCTGCTGCATTCCACCACCTTAACTACCATGTCTGCTACTAGTTCTGACAATCTGTCTGTACACCGGCACATCTCATTTCACAGCGGAAGTGGAAAAGCAAGGCCATGAGTCCCATTTCCTAAGACATCAGTGTTCTCTCCAACAGTCAGATTACATGAGTTTGTCCGTCAGCACTGCCCTGCCTGGAAGCCCTAATTGCATCATCCAGAATCCACGCTACGACTTAATAATGTCTTTTTGCTCTGCTCTCTGTCGCAGTCTCTCCCGGACATGCAGACTCTCGCAGAAGACGGACTGTCATCTCCTCCGCTCGGTCCGCCCAACTTCCTGCAGCTGTCCAAAGAGTCTGCAGGAAGCACCAGCAGCAAGAACTCCTCCTGCGACACCGACGATTTCGTCCTGGTGCCTCACATCTCCGCTGACAGCTGTAAGTGTCAACACACACAAGTACAGTTTAAACCCCTAACTGTGTTGCAGTCGTAACATGACTTCACTCAGGTGGGTCTCAAGTATCAGTATGACGGGGAAATCCATCTCTGCTTCTAGATCTGCCGCCTTCATCTTTATCGGAGGTGACACCAGATTTACTGTGGGAGTAAAAACGGGTTAATGTTTTTTTTTTTTTTTTTTTTTTTTTTTTTTTTTAAATTTAATGTTTTATTACATTTAGGGTCTAAAATGAAGCTTTGATTTCTGAGTATGAGTAGGGGTTATAGGGGTTGTATCAGCTACAAACAGTGTTTCCAGCGAGTTATGATCTGATTCAGTTATATTTGTAATGTGAACATGTTATTTTCAATGGTGTATTAGTGCCGTGTGTTGTCTTGAATTGTTGAGTTTGATCAGCTTGTGACATTGCAGGGTTGTTTTCTGAGATGGTCTGCTTGAGTGAGTGTAACTTCTTGGCCTCTGTGATCTCGTTTAGTCAGGTTTTAGATCAGTAGACACTTCTTTATTTGGGAGAATAAGACTTGTTTTACTGCATAGAGACAACAGTTGTCATTGAATGAGCCTCATATGTGTTATGCTCACTTGGCGAACCCTCTGTGGCCATTTCATTATGTTCCGAAGGGCTGTCATATCACTAGCTGCAAATACACTAAAGTTATTTATCTATTTTTGGCCTGATTGTATGAAGCGCTTTTCTTAATTAATAAAACTAGTTGTATTAATGCGTGTATGGTTGTCTGTGATAATTCACAACATGAGGGATTAGGTCACACCTGACTGATTATTGTGAGTAGTCCTGTCTCAAAACGCGCTTTTGTGGAAGAACTCACAGTGCCTGTGTCGAACACACCCACCCTTTTAAAAATGCACCACAGCTTTGGAGAAAATGATCTCCGTAAGACTGCCGCGACCTGGGCAACCTGACTGGGGTCGTGCCATTGGGATGGTGGAGACGGGGCAGACCAGCGGACAAGATGTCAGAGCAGTGTAACTGATCAAGTTAGGATATTCGTTAAAATGTGATCAGGAACAGTATTCAATTCAATCTTTATTTGTATAGCGCCAATCATAATCACCGATTATCTCTAGCCACTTCATAATTTGAGGCCGAGACCTCATGACTATACAGAGAGCAAACCCAACAGAACCACTGAGAGCAAGCCAAAGGCGACAGGG
>JAQQAE010011162.1:0-13753 GCA_029823295.1 Pseudamia nigra | reverse complement strand
AATCCCCAACATAAACCCACAAGTCCCCATAATGCCGGGTGGCTCCCCCTAGCGGCACCCCACAGCCGCTACAGTATATTACCGGTAAATTGAAACCCCCAAGAGAGCAAAATGAACAAAAAAACAAACATCTTTGGAAAGTTTCACTGCGCGAGGTAAAAGAGCCAGTGAGGAGCCAGAAGAAGAGCCTACAACTTCAAGGAAAAATAAAACTGCATTTAACAGGCAATACCAGGATCTGACTGGAAACATGGATTTTTTGCAACATGTTGTTCCCACGCATCGAGCATGCTCTGCATAATATACAGCAACCGGCTCTAATGAGACAATGAAGCCTTCAAAACTGCTTCGCCACTTGAAGACCAAGCATTCTGAATTAAAAGACAAGCCTTTGGAGTATTTTGAAAGAAAAAGGCTTCAACAAGCAAGGAGTTTTCCCACCGCAGTTGTCTAATTTTCACTTACAGCAAAAACATGTTTATTCAAGACATCTGTTTAGGGTTTTTTTTAAAGGGTACTGTTACTGATTCGCAGTAAAATAGAACATGTTGCTTGTAGGAAAGTGAGATGTTGCTCTGTTTTGTGTTGATCTAGAAGCAACACAAAACAGAGAAGTAAAAATACAAAACACATGGTCCAAGGTTACTATTTACATTATGAGTAAACCCAGTGTTAAAAACTGGAAAAAAATGCCTTGTCCCATCGAATGTAATGGATTTTTTTTTTCCATATCCCAGAAGAGATGCAGAAGGAGGTACCGCAACCCCCTCCCCTGCACCCTGGCGCTGCAGCGCCGCGCTGCTCCACCGCAGCGCCCACCTCCCAATGAAGGCCCTCCTGGACACTGCGGACCACCGTCGGAGACACAACACGGAGGAGATGACTGACAATGGCCTTAGCCAATCAGGACGCAGAACACAATGCGCATTCATACGCTGTATAAAAAATACATAAAAATTGCACCCAAAAAAAATCTGCAAAACAGCAAGGCCACGGAAGGTGAACCGCGTTATAGCGAGGGACCACTGTATTTCCACCTCAATCTACTGACTAAATCAATATTACAGTAAAATAAATATGGAAGCTACAGGTCATTTAATGCATAAAAATGAGATAAAGACACAATGATTGCTCCCTTTACTTTTAAGCTGGGACATTTACATCAGAATGCGTTTATTTTCATTGTCAAATGTTTCCATCAACAATGAAAATGTAGTTTTGTTGTTAATGGAAACATTTAACAATGACAATAAATTAATTCAGATTCTGATTACATGACTTCATTGGGCCAAAAAAACACCTGAAATCACACATTACATTTTTTTCTCTCTATTATAAAATACCACAGAAATCCCCTGCGTCAGATTTACTGTGTCCACTTCGCCTGTAGATTATTTCACTTGATTAAACGTCAGACATTTTCCATTGTAGCCACTTCCACAATGTCAACCACAACAAAGAAACCGTTTACATGAAATAAAGGAACAAATGGCTGTGTGGAAACTGTTTAATCAGCGCAACGCACTGTCATATTGAATTAATCCTCTGTGACATGGAGCATTTTCAACAAGTGACCTGAGTCATATTTTCCAGCTGTAACTTGAATTAATCACTGACATTAATAGGTTTTAATAAAGCGAGTAAAACAGTTTTTCCATGTTGACTGATTATTTTGTAATATTTGTAGTTATTTTATTATATATCCTTGAATATTTTTGTTCATTTTCTTAATTATTTTGCTCATTTTATTCTTTTTACCATTTTGTTGATTATTTTGTTAATTTTTATTACAACTTTGTTCCCCTTTTATATAATCTAGCCCATTTTGTTGCTAAAGCAGTTCAAACTGATGTTTTTTTTCCCTTTGGCAGATTTCTTGCATCATATTTTCCAGCTGCAACTCATATAAAGTTAATGTTATATAATCACATTTTTATGTTCATTTTTGGGGTCATTTTTGTATGTTGTTGAATTATGTTCATTTTTTTACAATGTATTTTCACAATTATTTTGTTCATTTCTGTTAAATTTGCTCATTTTTGTTCATTTTCGTCAGCAAGTTTGTACATTTTTGTTGATGTTGCTCCCATCTTCCCATTTAAATCCATATTCTTAATTTGTAAAATGTATTTTTTTTTTATTTTGTTGATGATTTTGTACATTTTCAGGATTATTCTGTTCAGTTTCTGGCAATTTATTCATTGGGGGGATTATGTTATTTGTTATTTGTTTTATTTGTCCCATTTTTCTTGCTGCTTTCAGTATTTTTACCTGTCATTTAAGTGATATATTACCGGTAGTTTTGGGTTAATAAAACAATGATTTATAGATAAACACAAAGACAGGTAGTGTTTATTATTGGGTTTATTATTCCCGGCCAAATGTAGCTTATTTTTCATTAATTATCAAAATAACTTTGTTTTTTTATTCATATAGTATATCATTTCATTAATTTTTCTTCATTTTGTGAATTATTTTATTCTATTTGTTGATTTAGTGAATTGATTTAATGGGCAAAATAAGTTAAACCTTTTACATTTTACATGTAAACACTAAAATACATCAAACCGTATGATACGTCAGTTTACAGTGAATGTTTTGCTCCATTTGTGTTCATTTTGTTGCTACTTTGCTCATTTTCTTGAGTATTTTGTTCAATTAGTTTACTGACACAGAAAATGTACAAACTGGTGTTGTAATATTTCACTAGAAACCAGAAGTGTTTCAGGTGCAAGACTTGCGGAAGGACAATGATGAAACTAAAACCTGACAACAAATACAGTACACTAATAATCTTAGATGTGGGGCCACATTAGAATCTGGAATTAACGCTTCCTCACTGCATTTAACTAAAACTCAAAGGACTCACTGGACGTGCTGGATGTGCTGGACGTCTTCCAGGAGTTTCTCTGGATAACCTGAGACACCGGAGGGGGTGGAGCCACCGTTCTGGGTGTCGACTGGTACACGGCGCACTCCATCATGACAGAGGCGCCCCAGTACGAGTTCTTCTGCAGCGGAGCGCTTATCACGTAATCTGACAGAGGAAAACCACATTAAATATCACCATTTTCTAAACAGCACACTGTATTTTTCCACTCTGTGTAGAGTTTGATGGGGTTGGTGTCTGCACTTGGGGACACCTTCAAAATACTTTATATTGTATGTACAGTATGTTAGAATGTAAATACAGATTCACTGACCCTCATTTCTTCAGCCAGGTCCTTCAAATTTTCAAGAGCTAAAATCTGCCACCATTTCTTAAAGAATGAGTGCTTTCAAGGGTGGGGCTGGGGTATATCATAAAATTCTGGGTGCCTGAATTTGCCCGAAAGAGCTCTGTGGCAACACATTTTAAGGTCTATGGAGAGCTCAGTTTTAAAGCTACAGACTTGATCTTACACATACACCTTCCCATATATGTTGTGGTCTAGAAAATATTAAAGCTTGAAAACAGACAAAAACTCATTTTGTGAACTTTTTGCCATGCTATAGCAAAAAATAACAGCAACCACCAGCATAAAACTGATTGTTTGAGAAACATTAGATGTTTGTTTTTAACATATCAGAAATTCATGATTGTATTCTTAGTCATTGTCTCAAATTAAATTTTTGAAATTCTGGTGTTTTTGTACACGTCCAGCATTCATGGCTTATGAAAGCATATACAAATGAAAACCCTAACCCGAACCTAAGGCTTTTATTACATTTCATTTACATCCCAACATTCTGAAATTGGGGTGGTAAAAGAAAGTGCAATAACCTCAGATTACATACACACAAAAATTTTTTCAATTTGTCAGGAACCTATGGTATTCTACTCTGGCTCATATGTCATATTCTTACCTTATGTGGAGTTAGACCATAATACAGGTCTGCTGCCTGAGTCTAATAGTCAATGAAAGTAGTTAAAAAAGTGAATAAAATCAAAAAATTATTCTCAGTTTTATGTAAGGGGATGGTTATAACACTTATAAAATATATGTTACAACCCACCCTGTCAGTCATCGTTTAGCAAACTCTATTAGCATAGTGGTTTGAAATTAGCAGGGGGGGAAATGTATTATATTTAATCTAGGAAACTACAATTTAATTTACTGCAAGACCAGTGGGCAATGACCCAGACTGTTCAGTGAGGCTGATGCGGAGCTAAATTAAAGTTGTAAGACTAGGGCATCGTACAGTGGGCTCCAAGAAGCTCTGACCCCCACAGACTTATGGACTTCTGTCTGAAATTACTAAGTGAATACATTTTTGTCATGAGTCACCATGGTCTAAAATGTTTTATTTGGACCTTCTCAAAAGTGGTCTGGTCCATCTTTAATTTTTGCTCTATTATTAAGATATTATAGCAAATAATCTGACAAATCACGGCTGTGCTAGGGTTTGATTGACACTTTGGTAACTCGACTCCCCAGCAGAGTTGGACCGAGTCCTACCTTTGTATCTTCTATTTATTCAACAAAGCATAGTTTTATCAGAGACACTTGACTGCAGTTGTGGGTAAGTGTTTACACTAACAACACTGTAATATGACTTTGTTTGACACTGTGTGGTGAAGTTTTACTGCATCAGTAAGCTAGCGGCTAGTATTAGCTTTCCCTTGACACCGCTGACATAGTAGGCTTTGATAGCTCCGCTGCCGTACGTCCAAATATGGATACATCCTGTTTCTGGCTCCAAAATGTCATCCAGGAAGTGTCAGCCCAATTGTCTTCAAAACAGCCCTTCAGAAACAAATGGCTGATGTAACGTCACTTTGTCCACTGATATATACAGTTTATGTGTAAGTCATATGATTTTATCTGCAATTGTATAAGAATTAAAGTTAAATGTTGGTCAAAAAAAAGTCTACATACGTCTGTCTCCAGCCTTGACAACCGTCAAGGACGAAGTGGGTAACCACTGAAACGATCATGTGACTCCTATCAACTCTACTGATTCCAAATATGATGTGACCGTCGAGGAAAAGCTCAAGGCCACGGACAATTTCAAAACAAGCCGGTGGATTTGCAATTTCAGAGCTTCGTGTTATTTCCAAATCAAAGCTATATTAAAGTGATCAGACAATAAAGACAAATGAATAAATCAGATTTTACCCGGCTGCCCTAACTTCTCTCTCTCTTTGTGTCGCCTGGTGATGCTGTTTCGTAGCTTCTGCAGATTCTCCTGGAAAATCAAATAGATTAGAATCAACAAGCAGGTTCTCGACTGCTGGTCACAATCAGGTTGTCGTTTTCTAGTCGACAAACCTGCTGGTAGCGTAAAGAGTGGGCTCTGCGTTCATGGTCAAACTGCCAGGCCTTGAACTCCTGCACGGCCTCGTCCACCGTGATCTCCCCCACTTTCACTCTCTCCTGCAGAGAAATGAGCTGCCTCTGTCCGGGGGTCTTCATCCCAGCGTAAGGGTCGTAAACGGACGAGGGGATCTCTGAAACTGGACGAGCTGGACATGAAAGAGTGCTCAGTAATGCAAAAATACAGGGTATAACACTAAGTTTGCATTCATTTCAATAATATTTGGAGCGTTTCCTTGGTTCTTTTATTCATCTTGCTTCTTCTTTTGTTAATTTTGATTTATTTTTATGATTTCTTTGTTCTTTATTTTGCTTCAGTCTCTTTCAGTGTTGATTGGTTTGTTCACTGTTATTTTGTAAATTTTTGTGCATTTTCTTCATTATTTTCCTCATTTTGCTTCTTTTTTTGGCAGAAATTTCTTTCTGTCATTTGATTTGTTTGCTTTTATTTTGCTTCATAATTTGTTCATTTTTGTGCATTATTTTATATTTTTGTTTCAATTTCTTTCAGTCTTTTTATTCATTCGTCCATATTGCTTTTTATTTTGGACATTTTTGTGCGATTTATTAATTCTTCATTCATTTTTTGCCAGTGTACTTCTTATTTTGTTCGTTTTTGAGCATTTTCTTGATTATTTTATTAATTTTACTTTCACTCTATTGACTTGTTTGTTCATTTTGCTAACGTTCTAAAATATTTTGTTAGATTTGTGTCTTAGTTTTTTTCCTTTATTACTTTGCACATTTCACTTCTTATTCTGTTCATTGTGCCTCCACTTCTGACAGATTTTTATTTAATTTGTTTGTAGTTTTGTTCATTTTGTTGTTTGTTTTGCTCATTATTTGGTTTTTCTAACTTTGATCCATTTGCTTCCAATTTTCTTTATTTCCATCATTACGTTACTTGCTTTCTTTGATCATTTTCTTGATTTTGTTTCATTATTTTGTTTATTACAGTCAAAATATTGAAAAAAAAGCCAAAGTGCACTAATTCAGCTTGGTTTTATGCCTCAATTTGGTAGCTGCTGAAAATGTGATGCCTCATTTTCTCTGAAATGTAACTTGATTGAGTCGAGACACTTTGTCACAACGTAACTCACATGTCACAAGGTCCAAATCTAGTGTTAGTTCAGTTTTGACCAGACGTTGATTGATAAATATAATTTTTACTCACTATATATCTTTAATAAAACATACATGATACAAAATTTACTTTAACCCTGGGCTTTGCTTTTATGACTCATCAGTTGAGAAACAACTTCACAAGCTTTGTTGGTTTTATTTTTGTCTTCTGAACATGAACCACAACTGCATCTTCGACCGCCCAGAGACACAAGTAGACTGTGGTTACAAGTTTAACCATGAGCTCTTTATAGAGCACCACAAAACATGAATACGGCATGTGAAAATGTCCATGTTTGTCTTGACAGAATCAGAAGGCTCAATGTTTAATCAAAACAATGATGAAAGACTTAATTAATACAAGACAAGTTTAAATACATGCAGTCAGATGAATTTCAACTGTACACTCAAGGGATTTAATAACACCACTCAATTTTTGAAGAGCTTTTGTCCATTAATAAAATTACTTGTACAAATGCATGTGTTACGATTGAGTTTCCGTAGGCATGGTTTTCAGCTCGGGGAGTCACTGATATGACACATTTTTGGAGGATGTGGGCATGGTTTGTGTCATCAGCGTGCATTGGATCCAGCTGTGGGGACACGAGCTGATAAAAGCAGCTGTGAGGCAGACCATGTGGAGAGTGAGGAGTTGAGATGCTGACAGAACAGGTAGAGAATTGAGAGACTCGTCTAAGTGAGTGTCGGAGATTCAGGACAGTTGGAACTGCGAGTTTTGACAGAACAGCTCGGAGAGGGAACAGAGCTGAGAGAACTGAACCATATTGATGTATGGACTAAGCATCAAACTTTTAAGTAGCACGCTAACATTGTTAGCGCACATCTCCAGGGCTATTACAGGACACAACTCAAGCTCTGGACAAACACACAGGGTGAGGAGAAGGATTAGCTACGGGGGGCTGTCTTGGGAGCTTAGAGAACTGACTCCTAGCTAAGCTAGCCGGACCTACCTGTAACAGCATTTATTGTTGCCTTTATGATAATTCACAATATGTGGGATTTGGTCACACTGGACTGACTACTGCAAGTGGTCCTGTGCATCAGAACTCAACCAATCCCGAATGACTACTCTACCAGAACCAATCAACCCTATTAAAAGACTCCACAGCTTTGGAGAAAACGACATCTGTAAGAATGCCGCGACTGGGGCAACCTGACCGGGATAGTTCCATTGGAATACTGGAGGCAGGTTGGACCACCAGACAAGCCATAAATCCACCCCCCCTATTGGACTATTGGTACACACAATAGACCAAAACATGCAAAGACGTAAGCACCATACAATGATGGCACAATACTGCCTTCATTCATGATACTTCAACAATGGTAGGTGCTTATGTTTCATGACAATTTTTGGTCCTTATTCATTTGTTTTTGTAGCTGATTAAGTTAGGATATACATTAAATGTAATACGGAACAATATATGAATGGTCATTTACACACAACACAAATTACACCTGTGATTGTACAAATAAATGTAGTGGTGTGTTATTAAATCTCTCAAGCAGTGGGGAAGTAGCAGCATTTAGTCATTAACACTTAACATTGTGGTTCAGTGCAATGAACTATGTTAAATTCAAACTGTGCTTTACCTGCTGGAAATGTGTTTTCCGTCGTTGTGCTCTGTGAGGTGTCTTTATCTGAAAATACTTGGAAGAAAAGAGGTATTATTCTGTAAATTTTAGAAAATTTACTTACATCCAATTCCAAAAAAAACTGTGCATCTGGGTGCAATGTAAACAGAAACACAATGTATGACAAAATATGATTTGCACAACAAATCATATTTTACTACAGCACAAAGGCAACAAAACAAGAGAAGAATCTCACGTTCCAAAATTCTCATTGTATGTTTGAAAACTTTGTGCCTATGTTGCTGTCAGCAACAGATTTCAAAATAGTTGAGTCAGTGGCCATAAAGTAATGGAGAAGTTGTGAAAAACAACACTCCTAATAAAATAATAATAACACATTAAATTTCTAAAATGATTGTAAGGACACTCAAAGACACTTAACAATGGAAAGAAAACAGAAAAGAAAGTAAAAGAACGTAGCCATTTAAATGAATCAGTAATTTGAAGGCCTGTCAAGGTCCTGATGTGTTGTGGGAGGGAATTCCAGAGGGTAGGGGCAACAGCAGCAAAGGCTCAGTCCCCCAAGGTTTGTTGCTTGGTTCTGGTGTTGGGGGTCAGGAGGGTAGAGTCGGCAGTTTGGAGACGGCGGGTGGGGGAATGGCGGTGGAGAAGTGTCCGTGAGATAAGAGGCGGGCAGGTTTTTGAGGGCTTTGTCGGTGATGAGGAGGAGTTTGTGAGAGACTGTGCTGGTAATTAATGCAACAGACTAAAAATGTTTCCTGACGTAATATTTGCAAAGAATTTGAGGACTGCATTTTCTACGGTTCATAATATCATTAAACGATTCAATCTGAAGAAATCTCTGCATGTGCGACGAGGTTGAAATCCAGTAGTAGATGAGGTCTGAGGTCAAGTGGAAACCTGTGCACTGGTCTGACCAGTCCAGATTTGGAATTCTAGACTGCTCTGGACTAAAGGGGAGAGGAACCATGCAGCTTGTTATCAGCGCTCAGTTCAAAAGCCAGTTTCTGTGATGGCATGGGGGCGCATTAGTGTACAATATGGGTCCCTGCACATTAGTGAAGACAACATTAATGCTGAAATCTTTAGTGCACTGAGACACATAATAATACAAAGCAGATTCTGAGCAGCTGGAATTGTATATCAAACAAAAGTGGGAAAAAGAAAAATACAGCATTAGTCTCCTCAATTCCCTGAGTGTAGTCAGAAGATGAGGTGATGCTGTAGGATGGGAAACATAACCATGACTCAGCTTTCTGGAAACATATTGCTGGCATTAAATTCAAAATGGCCATGTGATTTAAAATAATTTTAAAAATCCTCAATTTCTGCTGCTGATATATTTTGTTTGTGTTATTTAAAAACAAATATGGGATTTCAGTGCATTACATTCTATTATTATTTTCATTTTACATCTCCACTTTAATGGATAGAGGGTTCTACTGTCTATACCAGAGAAAAGAAACCAGCTCTTCATACCTCTGGAGATGTAGGACATGTGCTTCTCTTGTTCTGGTGTCGCCTCAGCTTCAGGTCTGGGGATGGGAGCTGGAGGTCGGTTCAGGATTCCTGGATTAAAAGTATCTGTATCCACGGTGTCGTAGATGTCGTCTGAGCTCAGGTGATACGGATCCTCCTCTTCCTCAACATGATCAAACTCAGGGCGCTCCTCTTTTTCCTCCTCTTCTTCCCTTTCAACATGTTCTTCATCGTTGTCCACGCAGACAGGAGGTTTTGCTGGAAGAGACGATGTAGGGTAGTCACAAGTCAGTCTGAGGATTTTATCATTTACAACCCCAATTCCAAAAAAGTTGGGATGCAAATAAAATGTAAATAAAAACAGAATATAATGATTTTCAAATCTCATAAACCCATATTATATTCCCAATAGTACATAAACAGCATGTCAGATGTTGAAACTGAGACATTTTACCATTTCATGGGAATTAATCAAAAATAACTGGAGGAGGATTTGACACTAACTAGGTTAACTGGGAACAGTTCAGTAACATGAGTGGGTTTAAAAAGGAGCATTTTAGAGAGACAGAGCTTCTCAGATGTAAAGATGGGCAGAAGTTCACCAATCTGTGGTAAAGTACAGCTAAAAATTATGGAACAATTTCAAAAAAATGTTCCTCAATGTAAAATTGCAAAGACTTACAAGATCCCACCATCTAATATCATCAAAAAATTCAGAGAATCAGGAGGAAGATGGAAGGTCAAAACTGGATGCTCGTGATCTTCAGGCATCACTGCATTAAAACAGACATGATTCTCTACTGGAAATCAGTGCATGTTCTCAGAACACTTCTACAAATCACTGTCTGTGAACGCAGCTCACCATATAATCCACAAATACAAGTTAATCCTGTATCATGTAAAGAAGAAGACATGTGAACACAATCCAGAAACGCTGTCTTCTCTGGACCAAAACTCATTTAAAATGTTCTGAAGCAATCGTCAAAACAGTTTTCCATTTTCCCTCTAAAATGCTCCTTTTATGCCCTTTTATGCTGTTATACCCATGTTAGTGACCTGTTAACAGTTAACCTAGTTAGTGTCAAATGCTCCTTAAGTTCTCCTTAAGCACCCCAGTAATAAAGTCAAAAATGTCAGACTTACAAAAAATATTGTAAGCTGCCAAAAAACAAAATAATTAAGAAAATGAATTAAAATTAAAATTAAAATTAACAAAATAATCCAGAATTAACCAAGATGAAGATAAATAACTTGGGTTCCCTGTTTTTAAACATGTACCTTCGAAAAACTTCCGCAGCATGGTCTCCTCAGGGTTTTCCAAATCGTACATCACCTCATCTGAAAAATGTCATTATCATTAAACACATATGTTTCGTCCACTCTTTCGTTCACTTATATTTATGTACTGTATGTACAAACCATAATGGAATATTCTCTTAAAATACTAGCAATGTAAAATATGTATAGTATATAGTTTTTTACAATTAAATATTTTCTTCTTCCAAGTCCCCATGAAACAGTCAGTGAAGCGATGAGTCCTTTTGCATATTCATGCGTTTCCTGCAAAAACAGGAATTTAGGGAGGCTGCCCTCTGACTGAAAAGCCCTGCTCCGATTGGTCGACTCCAGCTGTGAAGCAACGGCCCATAACTGTAAGTGACAAACTAATAAAACTGTATATCTATAGCATGTATGATATCTACAAGATATAGTAGTAGTTGTAGCTGACAGTGATACATGTATTTAAATGCTATATGAATTTTATAAATTTCCCATAAAAACAAAGTTTATTTTGTACACATACTGTATATATATATATATATATATATATCTTCTTATTTTCCTTTTGACTGTTCCACAGCCACAGCGAATCACCTGCCCCCAACTCACCCTATTCTCTGCATCTTCTTCTCTCACACCAACTAATTTCATGTCCTCTTTCACCATACACTACCCGTCAAAAGAGTTTGGGACCACCACAGATTTTTTAATATATATGCCAAACTGGCCATTTTTTCATGCAAATAAAAAAGATAAAAACAATATTTATATAAGTACTTATAAGATTTATTAATTATATCAGTTTAACAATGATAAGACCAACTTTTGTCAAAATAAACTCAAACTTTCGCTCCATCAAAATATCCTCCTTTTGCTTTAACCACTGAATAAATTCTGGGCATCCTAAGAAATAATGAGTCAAAGTGTGTGCTTGTCAATGCACCCCAAACAGCTCACAAACACTTAAATAGCTCAGTTGAAGTTTCACTTTTGGTCAGAACAGTCAGTGGTTGTCACGCAAACTGTTTTTACACTGATACCAAAGGTTAGAGTGTTATACGTACACTTATTTACCAATTTAAAATTTTAATATTGTATTGAAATATCCCCTCTTTGAATATGTGCTGTGAATTTCCCTTGGGGATTAATAAAGTACAGTATGTACGGACGACATGGTGGTGCAGTGGGTAGCACTCGTGCCTCACAGCTAGAAGGTCTTGGGTTTGAGTCCAACACTGGGTGGTGGGGCCTTTCTGTGCATGTTTGCATGTTCTCCCTGTGCCTGCGTGGGTTCTCCAGATCCCTCCCATGACCAAAAACATGCATTAGGGGTTAGGTGAATTGGTCACTCTAAATTGTCCGTAGGCATGAATGGTTGTCTGTCTCTATGTGTCAGCCCTGCAATGAACTGGCGTACCCTGCCTTTGCCCCAAGTCAGGTGGGATAGGCCCCAACATCCTCCCTGACGCTTGTGAAGATTAAGGTGTAGAAAATGGAGGGATGAATAAAGTGCATGTATGTATGTACATGTCTATCCATCTATCTGTCTGTCTGTAACACCAGACACCACCATACATAATGTAAAATTTAAATATAAGTACAAGTAAACAACAACAAAAAAAACACATAATATCCTTTAGACTGATGCAATAAGAAGAGGCCACAACTTATCCCTTCAGTGACCACTCTAGACGGTAATGACTTTAACATGTATGAATATCTGGGTAAATTAATGACTCCCTCAAATTTAAATCAGCCTTGTGAAAAAGCTGAAACCAATATTGAGTTTTTACTTTGGAAATAAATTGTATTTTTCTTTTAATGTAAAAAAGCGAATTGTTGCTGCCACCTTTTTATCTGTGCTGGACTATGTTGATCTGTTTTACATGAATGACCCTGATCTGCTTACCATGCTTCATCAAGACCAAGGGGCAACAACTGGCGTTCAGTGACGCCAATGTGGAAGTAACTTTAAGGTGTAATTCCACCGCTTGGCCGCTGGGAAATCGATCATCTGGGTCCAAGAAGCTTTTTTCCCCATAGAAACACATCTGATTCTATTTGAAAATACTAAGCAAATAAATTTTTTTCATGGGTCATCATGGTCTCAAACATTTTATTTGGACCATCTAATAAGTAATGTGATGGTCTATCTTTAACTTTTTGCTTGGTTATTAAAATTTTACAGCAAATAATCCGACAAATGACTGCCGTGCTGGGGTTTGATTGACATGTCACTGTAGCAACAGCTCGCTACAGTGAAGTCGGACCGATTCAGAGCTTTGCATATTCTATTTATTCAATATGTTCATAGTTATACATGAGAACTGCAGTCATATCAACACTGTGATATGACTTTGTTTGACACTGCGTGTTGAAGTTTTACTGCATCAGTAAGAAAACGGCTAATGTTAGTTCTCCCATGAGCCCCCTGGCATGAACGCTTCGTAAGCCCCGCTGTGCCGTTCGTCCAAATATGGTTGCATCCTGTTTTTGGCCTCAAAATGGCTCTTCAGAAACCAATGGGTGACGTCACAGTCACTTTGTCCATAATATATACAGTCTATGATTGAGACACATCACTGACTTATAGTGCAGGGTGGGATGACCTTCCTGAAACCGCTACACCTTTATCTACTTTAACACAATTCTTGGACCACTGTCTTCTTATATTTGTGACCTAATTGCGCTGTGAAGTACTGGCCATTACTTTCGTTCCCAGGTTTGTGTGCTGTTTTCTGTTCCTTATGATCACAGAGAAATAGGTAAAAGAGCTTTGGTCCACAGTGTACCATTTACATGGAACATGCAGCAGCAGAATGACTGGATGCCACATGTTCTATTTGCCTTGTATTTGCTTCCTCTTGGACAAATAATAAATCAGTTTAAAGGTGTCTCTTATCATTGCTATGCTGATGATATTCAGCTTTATTTTTCTTTTAAGCCCCATAACCTTG
>JAQQAE010011161.1:0-13753 GCA_029823295.1 Pseudamia nigra | reverse complement strand
AGGACATGAAGGTAGTTGGTGTGAGAGAAGAAGATGCAGAGGATAGGGTGAGATGGAGGCAGATGATTCGCTGTGGATACCCCTGAAGGGAACAGCCGAAAGGAAAAGAAGAAGTTTATCATTTTCATTTTTTGTTCACTTAATGGATTATTTTGTTCCATTATTGTTCTGTTATTGGTTATTGTGATCATTTTTCACCTTTTTTTCATTTTGTGTATCATTTAATTCATTTTTTTATTTTTTATTTTAGTGATTATTTAGTTTTTGAATATTTTGATCATCATTTTGCTTACCTTTGTGCAATGTTTGTTTTTTGGTGATTTCCTTGACTATTTTGTGTTTGCCAAGTTGATTTAGTCATTTTTGGTTCAGTTTCCTTATTTTGTTTATTCTGTGGATTATTTTGCTTGGTTTTGTCTTCATCTTGTTCATTATTGTGATTATTTTTAATTCATTTTCTTGTTTTGGTCATTTACTTGATTGTGTTGTTAATTTTGTGAATTTTTTTTCTTATTCTTTGCTCATGATCTGGTATCTCGAGCCACTGACGAGGGGCTTAAGAGCCACATGTGTCCCTGCAGCCACAGGTTGCATCTCATAGGTCTACGATCATCTTTCTATGCAGAGCTTTCAGAATAGCTGCATCCATAGTGAAAAAACAAATATGATACAGTTCCTCTCTCTCCTGAGTTTGCTGAATTCTGACAATGTCACAGACCTTTATGGTCAAACAAAAGAGCCCCATGTTGCCCAGTGTTATTAACTGAATCTGCCTTTCACCAGCATCTTCTATTGATGTCATTATCCGTGTTTTTCAAACAGCAGAGATGAAATGGCAGTGTAATTATGTTGCATTTACAGAGAAAAGAAGAGAAAACACATAAGATATCTTTAATTATCATGAGATATTTTCAACATAGACCTTATCTGATCAACAGTGAAATTAAATTAGTTTTTTTGTTTCTGAACAAAACCAAAATAAATGCAAGGCTGTTGCTGAATATTGGAAAAATTTGAGCAGAATCCCGGACTTTTTGCCAGATGAGTTAAGCAGCTCCTTCTGGAATAAATTATAGTATTATTCGAAAACAACTTGGGTGTTTTTGTTGTGCATCTGCAATAACAATAGTAATAATTTTAAGCTGAATGCATTTCTGTGCAAATTAATTCCTTACCCCATGTTGCCTTCACCAAGGGGATTATGTTTTTGAAGGCATTAGTTTATCAGTTTGTTTGTTCACAACATAATTCAAAACGTTATGAATGGATTTGGATGAAATTTTTAGGATATGTCAGAAATGGCACAACGACGAATCAGTTACATTCTGGGAGTGATCTGGATCATCATCTGGATCCAGAAGATTTATATAGATGTAGACATGAAACTGACACCAAATTGTAGTGGAAAGTCTGCTGATTTGGTAATGTGTCCATGGATTTCACATATCTTGAACATTTACAGAGCTTTCTACTGCTATGAACAACAAAGAGTTCACCACAGGGATATTTATTGACTTAAAAAAAGGATTTCACACTATTGATCACAGCTTATTATCATAGAAACTTGTACAATATGGTACTGGAGGAGGAGCATTATCATGGTTAACTAGCTATCTTGAAGATCGGTACCAATATGTTAAGATAAGTGAAGTTGAATCAGTTATTGAAGATCATATGTGGGGTGCCTCAAGGTTCAGTCCTCGGACCAAAATTATTTATACTTTTTGTCCATGACACCTGAGAAGTTTCCAAACTGTTTAATTTTGTTTTATTTGCAGATGACACACATTCATATCACATATGACATCACATTCCGGAAAATCTGCTTCAGCTTCTGAACACAGTGGATAGGGAAATAAATCTCTTAAAGAAATGGTTTGACATTAATAAGTTATCATTCAGTCTAAGTAAAACAAACTATATATTTAGTCATTGTCAAATCAGTAAGCAAGTACAAGTAATGATAAATGATGTTGACACTGAAAGAGTGCACAAGAATACATTTTTAGGTGTAATAAATAATAATAAATGACCATAAGTTAAGGTGAAAGTCACATAGTAAAAACATTGAAATAAAAATATTAAAAACAATTGCAATATTACAGTGGCAGGCTTGTACCTATTTGCTTAATTAAATCCAATTTTTTGGCCAGGCAGTGTACATAAGTCACTCTGTGTATTGTACTGTTCCCTCATAATCACATACTTCACATACTGTTTGGAGATATGGGGAAACGCATGCAAAACCAACAGTCAACCAAGTTACAGTATATGTGACAAAACAAAGCAGTAAGAATTATAAACCCCATCCAGTTATTATGAACCAACCAAATACTATTCATTAACCTATATACTATAAAATGTTGTGACTTGGTAAACTATAAAACTATTCAACTCATGTAACCATGTATAAAGCACATAATAATCCGCTTCCCCACTGTGTTCAGACGCAGTTTGAAATCAGAAAGAGTCAGTCTGAATTCAGGGACACAGTGTTCAAAAGTCCAAAGTAAGAACAAACACAAAGAATAGATGTGTACCTATTATGGTATTTTTTTTTCTCTATAATTGTTACTTGTATGTCTGCATTGAACCTTGTGATCGAAATAAACTAACTAAGCTAGATCCAGAAGAAAACCGCCATTGTGAAAATATTATTTTTCATGTAGAACTATTTAACTAATAATTATATGTATGTGATTCCAAATGCTCATGGTAGGTTTTCATGGTCAAAGAATCCAATAATGAGGGTCATATTTTAATTAATTTAAAAATATTAATTTTGGTGCAATAACATTATGGAGAAAATGATCATAGGTTCAAATGATAATGGCACGTTTTTACTATGAAAAGAAACTGAGCTGCCTTGGAGGAGGTGTTGACTTGACCGCGTGTGTCACCTCTTCCAGATGGTCCTCTTCATCCTGGTCTCGTACTTTCTGGTGCGGGGGATCCTAGGCTTCGTCAGAGAGGGTTTTGTGTATTTGATGTCAGCTTGGAGAGTCCTCGCCGTCTGTAAACTGGTGCTGGCGGTTTCTGTATGTGGCCTACACCTGAACCGCTGCATCATGGCCAAGCAGCAGTGGACGTCATACCTGAAGCACCAACGAGACGCCTTCACGGACTTCTACCCCCTGGCCAAACAGAGTCACACCTACACCGTCATGTCTGCACTGCTGCTCTTTATCCTTGTGCTCAAGGTAAGTAGTAGCAACCTGAATGCTTTTCAACAACGTTGCTCAATCGTTGATCACTACCAGAGATACTCAAGTACATTTTCTCCTCTACATGTACTTGAGTAGCTTTTCCAAATACATTTTTGAGAGTAGGTATCCACTCTTATTCAGTTACGTTTATGATATAAAAATGTTACTTTTTGCTCCATCTCCAAGTTGAAATTTAAAAACAAAAAGACAAACCAGCAAAATGAACAAAATAAGCAGACATGAAAATAATAAAGTCACGAAAATTAATTCAATTCAATTCAATCTTTATTTTTATAGCGCCAATCATAATCGCCGATTATCTCTAGGCACTTCACAATTCGAGGCCAAAACCTCATGACTATACAGAGCGTAAACCCAACAAATTAACAATATAATAAAGAAATTGAACAAAAAGGCCAACCAAATAAGCAACAAAATTATCAAGAGTGATAAAAATAATCAAGGAAGTTATCAAAAATGAACAAAATAAGCAACAAAATCTGAACAAAAAACCAACTATGCAAGAAAATGAGTAAAAGTGAACAAATTGAGCAACAATGTAAGTTAAATAAAATAACAAAATAATCAAGAAAGGTAAAAATTAACAAAATAACCAACAAAGCTGAACAAAAAGCAACAAAAGAAGCAATAAAATGATCAAAATAACCAAGGAAATGAACAAAAATTAGCAAAATATTTGTTTGAATGCAATATATTATTCTATAATAAATGCCACTTTATGAAGTTAGGTGGATTGGTAAGTAGGTTGGTTGGTTGGTTGGTTGGTTGGTTGGATGGATGGCTAAAAATGTCACCACACTACTGGGTATTAGTTTAGTTTAGTTCATTCATTTAACATAAAAACAACATATGTTATCAGAAAAATACAAACAAATCTTGAATAAAAAGGAGCAGGAAGAAAACTTGTAATATGTGCCCCTCTCACAAAAGTACTTTACAATAAAATAAATTTAAGCTATCACAGCCTTTGTTCATCTCATAACATCAATACAAAATAAATGCAGCTATATTGCCGTTAATACACAATACACAATGCTTTATATAATCTTTTTGCTTGCATATTTCTTCAAAATTAACTATTTATAAAGTTTTTTAAAATGATGCAGGGTGGTGCTACCTTTTATCTTATTGTCCAACTTATTCCACAATTTCAATCCACTTTGTGAAACACACATGCTTCTTGGAGTGGTGCGGACACACTGGATTGACAAAACATACTCTCCACTTAATTCATAATTTCCTTCTTTTTTTGGAACAATTTCTGGATGTTTCCTGGTAATGTGTTGCGAGTAAAAGCCATCCTGAACAAATGTGTTTTCAGTTTTGATTTGAAAAGCTCCAGGTCGGAGACAACACGCAAGTCATTGGGGAGATTGTTCCAGAGCCTGGGGGCGGCAACTGAAAAGGCTCGGTCACCCCAATGTTTATATCTTGACCTGGGCACTTCCGGCAAAAGCTGGTTGGGCGATCTCAGAGCTCATTGATGTGCTCTCGTCTGCTTGTGTTGGTTAAAAGACGGGCCGCTGCATTCAAGAACAAGTTGGAGGCGCCCAAGACAGGACTTGGAGACGCTAGCATACAGTGCATTGCAGTAGTCGAGTCTCCTGTCTACTGGTTGGTTGTTGTATACTTCTGCTTCAAAGACACTCAGGTGTTATGGCTGCACATTGACACAGTGACATAAACTAGACTGAACTGTTCACATTTGAGCTTTATATACAAAGACGTATACAAAACAAAGCGGTATGATACCAAGAGAAGAGAGGTTTGAACTGAGTGCTCGGTGTATGTCCTCTGTTCTTGCAGGCGTCTCACCAGTTGCGGTTTCTCCGAGAGTGGGCCGTGTTTGGTAGAGCTTTGCGGCGCTCAGTCTTGGAGTTGCTGGGAATCGCCCTGGCTTTGCTGCTGCTGCTGCTGGCTTACGCACATACAGGACACCTGGTAAAGGATGCGTTTTACTTTTTTCCTCCGACACCCTCCCACACAGAGAAAAAACAAGCTGTAACCTTGTATACAACATCTATCCACTCAGTTTTTATATGATAATGACCAAATTTCTGACCTTATGCACCTTATGTTTTTCGTTACTTTGAAATGAATCTTTAACCAACAGTTGTTTCTCTTGACGTCAATATCTGTGTTTCAGAGAGTGGAGAGCAATCGGCAGAATGATTATGTTGCAGTTTACAGACAGAAAGAAAGAGCAGAGAACACGAGAGCTTTCTTAGGGACTCATTTCTGTGTTAGCAGGAAAAAACATGATCTTATTGACATCAGGAATCAGTTCAGTGATCAATTTATGTGACAGGCATCTGAATGTATGAGCTGATATGAAAACTGTGTTAAAAAGCTCATTATTGACGAATAGAACATGATAGTGGTGGATTTGGGAAATCATCTATTTAAACTATTTTCTTCTGCCTCCTTCCCTCCAGCTGTTCCACTCTGTGTTTGATGGCTACAGCAGTGTGAGCTCTGCCTGCCTGGCTCTGCTGGGTGCCGGTGGGCGCGGCCTGCTATACTGGACACCTGTGTGGTCCATCACCGGTCCCTTCAGCAGCATCTCTTCGCTGGTTTTCCACACTAGCTTTGCCGTGCTCCGGCTGGTGTTGCTGTGGCTCATCACTTCAGTGTTATTGAGAAACTACCGGCGGGCACGAGCAGAACTGTACCGTCCAGCGGTCGATCTCCAAGATTACGAGATGGTAGAGCTCTTCCTCCGACGACTCAAAATGTGGATGGGACTCAGCAGGGCCAAGGAGGTAAAAACACTAAGGCCATTTTTATAAGTTTTATTAGAGATCTGTGAAGTTTAGGTACTACTGACAGGTTTGAATGCACTTTCAGAAAAGGCAGTAATGATAATTTGTGAAGTTTCTTGCATCTGCTTTTCATCTAGTTACTAAGACCAGTAGTGTGTAGAGGAAACAGAAGTACAAGTAGTGTTACTTTGCAATTATAATGGGTCAAGCAGTCAAAGAAGTACTGTAAAAAGTGTAAAAAGATGCAAAAATACAAGAGGTAAAAGACAGAAAAAGATCAAAACTGACAAAAACATGAAAGATGTCGTTTTAAGATTTTCTCCATTTGATTTACACTGGCTTCAACAACATTAAAAACGCACAATCTGAGTTCTTATCATTATGAACAAAAAAAGTTTATCATGATAAATCATAATCACTATTATTCCATTACAACATGCTCAAGATTTAAAAGTGACTCCTCGTAGTTGAGGCGTAATCAAATGTAACTGAGTGGAAATAGATTTTTTCCACCATAAATATAACTGAGTAATAGTCAAAAGTATTCTGTATTTTCAGGAGTGCATTATTTTGAAAAACGTACTTAAGTGCATGTAACAGGGTAGATGTCCTACCCAGTTCTGTCTTTCCGGTTTGCTGTTTAATGGTGTTTTAATGCTACCTGTAAAAGTTTTATTTCACATTAATTGACAGCCCTTGAATCCAGGTAATTAATCAGTAAAGGAGACATATCATGCATTTTCTGTCCTTTTAAGTTTCTGGACACTAAAGATGATATAAATGCAGTTTTAAACTTCAAAATCCCACACAGTGTTTTTTTGTACTGATTTCTTTTCCACTCTCTGAACCTTGGCTGAAAAGAAATCTCATTTTGGTCCCTCCCTGCCCCTCATTCTGATTGGATGTTTTTCTGAGCGATAGCATGATAAGACCAATCCATTGGCTGTGGCTTATTCACATGAGACCACTAAGGACTGTTGTGAAGTGAACCACGCTGAGAGCTGACCTGAGTCCAGGTGGGTGGGGCGTAGGCCTCAGTCTGATGTGATTGACAGGAGATGTGACATCACATCTGAGGGAGAAGGCAAACCACAGGTTTACAGGCAGATTCAGCTGAACCGAATCAGAAAAGCTCAGCACTCTGTTTGTCCCTGAACTGACTGTTTTGATACTGCAACATTATTTTAGGTCCCAGGGACATGTTTTATCATGGTAAAAACCACAGAAACTTGATTTTTCATGATATGTCTCCTTTAAACATCAGTCATGAAACATGTTTAAAGACTCTTTTCATGATATTTCTGTTTGATCAAGAGAGACCATTTGATTTATTATTCTCTGATGTCTTTTGTCCCTCTTTCCCTTTGCTCTTGCCAAACTGACCTTGTAAATAAGTTGCCCTTGTGATGCCTATTAAAATTAAGTTTAATAGAGAAGAACATCCATTAATCATCAGTATGTTTCCTCACAGTTTCGCCATAAGGTCCGCTTTGAGGGCATGGAACTGCCTCCTTCACGCTCCTCCTCCACCAGTGACTGTAAATCCCTGTGTTTGCCTCCACTGGATGGCCCAGATTCTCCACCTACCCCAGATAGCATTGATGCCGGCTCTGAGGCATCATGGCGGCCGGCGTCCTCCAGCCCCTGCAGCCTCACTGAAGCCCCTGGGATTGGACTGGGACTCGGCCTCAGCCTGGGGCTGGGCCTCGGTCCAGGACTAGTGGTTGGAGGAACCAGCTGGAGGGAGAGAGCAGAGACTGAAGCCTCTTTGCGGAGACTTCTCCCTACGCTGGATGCACTGCTGCAACAGCTTGACCGTGTCACCATGGCAACAGAGGATCTGTATCACATCGAGTGTAGACTGGAGAGGGCCCAAAGGAAAAGGAGGCAGAGAGGGAGAGACAGGGGACAAGGAGGACGTCAGGAAGGGAGGAGTGAGACGGGACAGAGGGGGAAGGGGGACAAAGACTCTGCTGGATGGAGAGAACGAAAGAGCGGCAAAGAGAAACACAAAGGGAGCAAAAAGAGCAAAAAGACAGATAAGAGTGAAGCAGCGAAGGACTGCGCGAATACAAAAAAGACTCCTGCCGCCACTCCCGTTTCCTTTTTAAAATCTAAACCAGTGTCTACGCAAACCCCCGCTGCTCAATCTACAAGCAAACCTGTCATCAGTGCACCCCCCCCTACTCCAGTAACAGACAAACCCACCTCGGACCCACTCTCTGCCCCCATCTCCTGCACCAACACTCCACCCAAAACCATCACAGCACCTCCAAGTACTCCCGCTCCAAGCTCCTCAAAGCCATCCACTCCCACCGCTACACCCATTAACTCCACCCAAACTACCGCAGGTCACAAATGGGACCCCCCCACAGAGAGAGAGACCCTCCCTCCCTCCTCCAGCCTCTTCAACCACCCAGCTCACACTATCACCATTCCCACACAGAAACGGAAACGCAAACCCCCACCTCTGAAAAACAAGGTGCATCCGAACCTCGACCGGCACGGGCCCGGACACCCAAAAACTTGAGGGGCGGGAGATTCAGACTAGAGGGACAACACACGTAGAAAGTAAAGACAGAACAAGGAATGTGAGAGGAAATGTCGGGTTAAGGACGAGAGGAAGATGGGGCAGCAGGATTGTCCCCAGCGCCCCTCTCTAAACCCATGGAGAGGAAATGAAATGGTGGTTTGAAAAGTTGCAAAGACAAACAGATGAAGGAAACAAGAAGTAAAAGAGCTGGTGTAATGAAAGCAATAAAACAGGACCTGATAGAGTTCGACGGAGCAATCATCCAAGTCAATACTCCTCTCTCAGAAACAAGGTGCCGGTCACCGGTTACTAACTGAGCTGGTTTAGTCAGTCAAGTAAAGGACAACTTTTAAATCAATAGACATTCCTTCCTGTGTCTCTGGACTAAAACTGACCCCTGAACCCATGTGACCCTGGAGGTTAGATGGGGTCAACGACAGGAGCACACAAGCGTGCTCACCTAAGAATTAACGAACTGAAAGAAGTTTGTGTTTTTTCGTATTTCTCATTTTCTCAGTGTTTATCTACATGTTTTTCTATGGAATCACCATGAATTACCATGGGTACATGTGGCCTATTTGAAGGACCTTTGATAAGTTTACCATTGACAGATTTACGCACACGCAGGTAAATGCAGTGAAAAATTGTTTCCCCTTTCCTAAATTAGCATTTTTTGCATATTTGTCACGCTTAAATGTTTCAGATCATCAAACAAATTTTAATATTAGACAAAGATAACTGAGTAAATACAAAATGTCATTTTTAAATGTATGTAATGTAAATATTTATTAACGGAGAAAAACTAGCCAAACCTAGCTGGCCCAATGGGAGAAACATATTACTCCAGGAGTTGAAATTCCAGAATGAAATCCAAAATTCATCCGGGCGGTTCCAAAAAACACAGAACATGTAAAGAACTGCAGGCTTCACTCAACTCTGTGTTGAACTCTTTGGAAGGTGTGCGTCCAATGACATTTGGCATAAAACTAGAACAACATTTCATAAAAAGAACATACCATCAGTCAAACACATCAGCAAGTCCACCTCTGAATGCTACAAAAAAATGAATGTTTTGGACTTGCCTAGTCAAAGTCCAGGCTGAAATCAATATGAGATGCTGTGGCACAATGTTAAACAGACTCAGGCTCATTCTTTAAAACCTTCCGATGTGGCTGAATTAAGAGAATTCTGCAAAGAAGAGTGAGACAAAATTCCACCAGAGCGATGTGAAAAGCTCATTGCCAGTTATTCCAAAAGCTTCATTGTTGTTGTTAACTGTGGGGTGAGAAATTAATCATCACACTCTTCTGTTTCTTCATTCAAACTGTGCACAGGAAAAACTCACACACCAGACATTTTTACATTTGGATAGCTTTTTTTCCCTTAATAATTGAAATCATAATTTAAACACTGCACTTTGTATTAAGTCAAGTTATTTCTCTCTAATGTTAAAATTTGTTTCATGATCTGAAACATTTTAAGTGTGACAAATTCAAAAGTCCAAGAGAGGATGCAGTAAGGGGGCAAATACTTTTATCACAGCGCTATAAAGGCATGCATAAGAAAACACTGTAGGCCCAGGAGTGCTTATATATTAACTTGTTGTAACCTTCAGCTCACAAAGGTACAAGAGAGGAAAATAACTGAATCACACACAGACTCACAAACAAAAATACACGAGGCTGTTGGGATCCCAGCAGCCACTTCTTCAGGGTGCAAATAGATTTGTTCTCTCCACAGATGGTGTGTGGAGAAAAAGCTAATGAGAAGGCAACAGAGCGTGGCAGTAAGTGAGAGGAAGGGGAAAAGTAGAGGCAAAAGACAGAAAATAGACAAATTGACAGTGAAAGTGACAGATAAAAAAGAACAGCAATGACTCGTGCCCTTTTGCCAACGTTACCACCAGTTTTCCCATTTTAAAGCTATAAAGACTCTCATTATCTAATGTTTTTTTTATTTTGTGGTGTTCAATATGGTTGTGACTTAAAAGCACTTTTATTCTGATGTAATTGTTTTTTAATGAGGTGTTTTCTGAAGTAATAAGCTTGGTGTAGAGACTGATAGAGCTTCACTCATACTGTATCTTCAAATAGAAATGTTGCCAAAGCTTTTGCATCATTTAAGCAGCTTGACTTTTACCATGCCAAGTAATTTGTGCTTTTATTTTGTACTTAGCACTTTATTTTTTCCCTAATGGAGCTGATGTACGATGCCATATTTAATTGTCACGCTTCCTTATCTTCACAGCTATATTGTAGAACCATCCTAGTATTACCCAGGTATTGAAACAGTAGATTTGTGGTTCTGTCTTGTTACCATGTGTTTTGTTTTTAATCATTGCATGTCCAGTGGGCAGATCTCAGGGAATCCACACATCCCAAAACCAGGAGAGAAAAGCAGGAAAATAAAACAGGGGCAGAATTGGTGTTATCTGTGGTTACATTCTACCACTGGACATCACCCACCCACTTATTTCTGTAGTCTGGGACCAGTATGTGTCAGTCTTATTGTTAGCTGCAAGATTTATAAGGGCATCAATGTTGCAGAGCTGCTGAACAAGCATAACAAAGTGTCATTGAATGCACCGTTTAACCCTGGAAGACCTAGATGACCTCCGAAGCAATTGTCAAACAGTACACAAATGTACTGTTAGTGATTCCACAATCTGATGCCAATTTATTCTTTTTCAAAAGTTGTGTTTAAAATTGGCACTTTATTACTGAATATGTTTGAAAAGCAAAATATTGTGCAAAAACTGTGCAGTCTTTAATCCTCAAGGACCTGGACGACCTCTCATAACACAGTGAAAACACATGAAAATGTGTTATTGCCTCTGCCAACATTAATTTATTCATCTGTTTGTTTGTTCACAACAGAACTCAAAAAGTTACCAACAGATTTGGATGAAATTTTCAGGATGGGTCAGAAATGGCACAAGGACCAATCGTTTAGATTATGGGAGTGACCTGGATCATCGTCTGGATCCAGAAAATTTTTGAATAATTCTTCAGCATTGTGAGACAGGGTCAAATTCAACATGTGTCCTTGTAACGCCGTATATAACACCCAGAAAACGTAGGATAACATAATAGATTCTATCAATAGATTCTATCAAATCACAAAGTTTAATCCAGATATGGGCAGTATTGTGGATATAATGATCCAGAATGTTTATACTGACAGTGGTTGAGGATAAATAGCTACTACAAGGTAGTAAATAAAGCTATAGACATGAAACTGACATTAAACTGTAGTGGAAATTCGGATGATTCAGTAACGGACCCACAGATTTGATGCATCTTCAACATTTACAGAGTTAGAGCCAGAAGAAAACCACCATTATGGAAATATTATTTTTCATATAGAACTATTGAACTAATAATAAGATATCATTAAAACTGACCATTTGCATCACTTTATCATTTGATTTCATTGCTGTATCTCACGATGAAGAGACACTGAGCTGCCTTGGTGGAGTGCTTTCTAGTTTTGTCCAAAATCACTGGCAAATTCATTGTTCTTTGACGATGCAAACGCAAAAATGGCACTTTAACTATTCAACTGACAGCAAAGGAAAATAAATACGGAAGTGAGACACCAAAAATGTTTTATCTAGGTCTTAAAGGGTTAAAGCCTGACAGGTTGTTATTTTGGGATCATATTTCATCTGCTTCCTGCCCATTTTAAGGTTTCAAGCTCTTGAAAAGAAGTGTAACATACCCAATGTCATCTGTGTGTAAATATGTACATATTGGTGCTTTATAGTGTATATTTTTGCTTCTTGTGATCAGTATTGTTTGCTTATTTCTCTGCTCCCCAATCGTAGCACTGCAACCAAAGCTACAGATGAAGACCGATGTTTATCCTCCTGCTCCATGTGATCGTGCCAAAGCCTTTGTCTTCAGTCTTATTGTGTAAAACCTAATTGAAATTATTTGTCTATGCTCTTTTTTTGTATCCCGTAATATGTATTTTGCAGTTGTAGCACTTGTCATGCTTTTGCACTGGACAAAGTCAAACAAATTTGGCTGCTGAATTAAGGAAAAGGATTTGGCCTTGAATAGGAAACATTAATAGTTCTGCTGTGCTACAAGGTAATTATCCACCTTGGGTTTCTTGTCTTTATTAAAAAAACAACAAAGAGCACAAACACTGAGCCTTTTCTGTGTTCTCTTTTTTATTCCACACATGTATTTACACACAAACACACTCCGCGCTCAACTGTAGTGTACTATACAACTGGACACCTCCTGTTGCACATCTCAGACATTTTGATTAGACTTAAAAAGTGCAAAGCGTTAGCATTTCAAAAAATCTTGAAAAATATGCAGAAATTCTTCACATATCAATACTTTGTCACAAAATAAGCCTTTATGATAGCATGGCCACAGAAGATTTAAAATACTGAAATAAAAACCCATGAGGTTAGGGCTTGAAATGATTTTTAAAAACCAATTTAAATACCACAGTAAGTAACTGACTCTCTTTTCACATGGCGATTGCCTACATTCTGTCCATATCATAACATACTAGTGTGTATTGTTGTGGTTTGCTTTTATTTCAGCAATTTAAATCTTCCACGTCGCTAAAGGTCATCTGTTGTCACTTTCATATCAAAATTAGTTTGCACATCATCCTGAATCTTTCTGAACGGAGAGATGGCAGTAATTTCCCTTCAGCTCTAAAGCAGGCGATTGAGCGTCTGTGTTTGCCACGATAAAGAAACGTAATCAGACAAAATCTGTAAAATCGTCCACTGTCGATACCAGTCTTTTCCTCTGCCCGGCGGCTTCTGGATTTGGCATTACCGTGCTCTGCTGAAACGTCTTGTTCTGCTGACTGTGTCCCTGAGTCAGCGAGATGCCAGGGGTCGAGCGCGACTGGATGTCCTCCTGAGCCTGAACCACACAGACAGAACGATGGAGGGAACATAGGGATATAATTAAAATACATCGTAATACAACAGTAGTGATCTATTCCACTGGTTTAAGGGTCTCTACTGTATCAGACACTTCAATTTACAGCCTTGCTGAGACAATTTCAACCAAATTTAAGACAGTTAGTCCATGATATCTCCATTTTACCATAGGATTTCTTGTGTCATTTCTTGCCCTAAAGTGCTTTATGCCATCAGTCTTGTGCGGAGGAAGGATGAGTACAGTCAGTAGCTTTCTTTAGTGCGATTACTACTATTGTACAAAAATATATTATGGCAAGAAACACTCAATTAA
>JAQQAE010011160.1:0-13754 GCA_029823295.1 Pseudamia nigra | reverse complement strand
CAAATATGCTTTATACATGTTCAAATAACCAGAATATTATTAGTGTATCCCACATTTCTTATTGGGAAAATGTTCCAATTTGAAAAAACCTAATACCTAATATCCAGCCAGAAAATACAGTTTAAAGGACACCTGTCAAAATCAGTGTGTTGACATATTTAGGATAATAGTGAAATATTAGGGTGCATAGTCACTGATGGTATACTTGTTTTTTGCTGTACTCAAAAGAAAGTGTAGCCAGAGTGTGGTGCAACAAATCAAATAAGATTTCTATCCATTTTACTTGCTGATTGTAATTTATCTCTGTACTTCTACAATGCTCAAATTATGTAAATAAGGTCAAATCCATAATTTAGCAATGAATGGCTTTGTTTAAGCCCAAGCATCTGCATAACAATTACACACTTCTTATTATGTAACTGAGACGCACGCCAGCCCCTCACTGTGCCCTTGAGTGTGTTTCCTCTTTGCAGGTGACTTTGCAATTAGAACATGCAAGTGGCTATTGATTTTGAAGCTTGCAATTATGGGATAGTGAAGCCAGAAAGGAAGAGAGAGAATAAGAGATTGAGAGAGCACATGATGGATTAAACCAAGCAAAAAATGAGTAAAGAGATGAAGGGAAATAATAAATGCTGGCTCTTAACAGTAATAATGAGGTCACTGCTGTGTCCTTTGCCCCTGTGTGTCAGTGCATGTCTATTTGTCAGCAGTTTGTCATTGCAAATGAATTTACACTTTATAAGATGTCAGATCCCCAAAATTTGAATAATGGGACCACTTCACAGGTGCATGCTGCAGGATATGACACAGCTGCACACAATAAATAGCAAGGGTTGCAATTTAATTAATTGTTGCAATTAAAAATATTTGCTTGACAATTGACCGTTGTGAGTGTTTGTACATTGGCACACTTCATTATGGATCTGTATAATGTCGAATTAGGTGCAGCTCGAAAGACGCTTTTCTTAAAAAAAAAAAAAAAGGGACAGTTTTGTCTTCACTATGGGTGAGTTGAATTTAAAGACTGAAAATGTGATCCCAGCTAATGCATGCACTACTGTTCCTCTTTCTCCGTTTGTGTTTTAAATGTTACAAATAATACAAATCCATGCCATGGGTCTAGTGTTTTGTAAGATATCAAGCATATGGTTTGCTGAAGGTGGGCCATTATTCCTTTATATTATGTTATGTTAATTATGTCAACTTCCACAACAACAGCAAATCTCCAGGCACCTGTTTGTGTATTAATACAAGGTACAATAAAACAGTTTAATCCTACTATTGCCCAATGTTGATTTATTTTGGATTATTTAATTAATTTTCTTACTCTTTTTTGATAATTTCCCCTCATTTTCATTGCTTCTTTCATTAATTTCTGTTAGTTTTCTTAATTGCCTTGGTATTATTTTGTTTATTTCTGTACATTTTCTGGATTAATGTGTACATCTTTTCTAATTTTATGGTTTATTTTGTTCCTTTTTACTTTTAATGTTAATTTCTGCTCCTTTTGTTTTTTTTATTTTGTTCATTTCTATTCATTTTTTTGACAGCTGTGATTTTTCCCCCTCATTTTCTTTATTTTTTTTTGTTGCTTATTTTGTTCCTTCCTGTTCACATCTTGGTTAATGTGTTCATTTTTTTCATTTTGTGGATTACTTTGTTCATTTTTTTTTTACCCATTTCCCTTATTTTGTCATTTTTCATGTTTCATTCAAAGAAGTAAATACAAAAGCACAAACTTACACATAAACAAGATGCTGCATAAATACATAAAATAAGTCTAGAATTGAATTAAATTTGATGCTCAGAATGTCCAGAGGGATTATAATAGGGTTGAGCTCATGATTGACAGATGCAATGTCCAATCACTGTGAAGATTTCCTCAACCATGACTCACTCTTCCATAGCAGTGTAGGACAAAATCAAGCTTCAGTAATATTTATACGAATTTAGATTTGTGATTTGGACCAAGAGAAAACGCTGTAGAATAAAGTTCACCCCCCAATTTCAGCTTTAATCAACCAGATAATATACATATAGCTATTTGATAACACATAAACTACTGATGTAACAGGTGGATATACAGTACATCTTTTAGTAGCCTCATGCAGAGAGACAGAGATGAGACTGCAGACATAAATGGTGCAGCTTCAGACAGGGACACACAAAGACGTGTGAGGTGAAATTGGGAATGCGTGCTGGCCCTGGTAGCAGGAGATAAATTAACCTCCTTGTGCTGAGGCGTAGTGGTTTCAGGAGACACATAGCCCCGATGGCACATCAGAGACAAACTCGACGAACGTGACCAAGGAAGAGCAGCACAGAGAGGGAAAAGAGGAAGAAAAAGAGAGACACATGGGCAGAGAGAAAGACGCAAGGACAGCAAAGAAAAGTGGACTGAATGAATGTGCTCTGAAATATAATTTAAGCCATACTATGTTTACTAGGAAGACCTGTTTAGCACATCTCTCTGACCTTGAATACTGCTGACAGGCTGCTTCAGGAGGACAATCTGTCACACTCAACATCACATTTTGTGTCATCATGCTTTCGGCTGTATGATAATGCAGGGCCAGTTGAACACTAAAATGTCAAGGGTGTGTGGATAAAGTAGTGCTGCTTTTAAGATATGTTTGTCTGGTATAAATCCTGACTTTAAAATGACCTTTCCTATCAACAACTGAAACTTAAAAATGAGTTGATGATGTCTTGCTTGCTTTCATTGCTGTTGTTTTGGTGTTTTTGTATGGTTTAGTGAGCAGAGATATAGGCGTATTGAGTAATACTTTCATGGTGCATGGTTTTGGTCCTTCCATCTTATCTCTGCTGCAAGCTGGAAGCCTCGCGTTGATGAAACTTGTATGATGAAGAGTGAGCTGATGCGGGAAATCAGCAGAGGTACAAGTTGCCAAGTGAGCTCACTCGAAGCAACCAGCAAAAGTGTGCAGTTATTCTGAAAAGAGAGTGGTGACTGTGTTTCGTGTCTCTGGCTGTCACTGATATAAGGCACACTTTGGATTGCCTTTTACTTCATAGCATTATGAACGTGATGATAATGTTCGTGTGTAGTACTGTAAGTATTTGCACAAATGCTCCTCACTTTAGACGAACAACTGAATTAAGCACATGTTCAGTTGTAAGATTTTTAGGCAAGCATATGCTACCAGTAAAAAGTGTCAGCACACCTTCTCCCTCACTGAGTTTCTTTATTATTGATTGTATATTAATACTGAAGACAGCCAAAAGGTGAAAAAAACACACATGGAATTAGGTAGTAAACAAAGGGGTGTTCAGCAACTTAGAACATGTTTTATTTGATATTGTCCAAATTAGTTATGTTTAGCTTTGATGACAGCCTTACACACTCATGGCATTCTCTCATCACATTCAAGAGGTAATAACCTAGAACGATTATTAACTCACAAGTGAATTAATATGTACTTTTTCTTACCTTCTTAATGTGCTTTAGATCGTCTTGTGCATATGTACAGTATTCCTAACGCTACTATAACTACTGTGCAAATCCATATTATGGCAAGAAACACAGTTAAAGATGCAGTACAGGATGTTGGGAAACTAGCTAGCAGTCAATTGTTTGTAGCAGACAACTATAAGTGATGAGACAGACCTGCAGGTGCATGAGTGCCTATGAGGTGAAGTTATTAAAAAGACTAAACTGATGTAAAGTTTACTCTTTTTACAGTAAGCTTTTTGCAGTGCGCACCCATGCACGGTCGTGGGCCGTATACGGGTGTGCATTGCCATATTATGCCCCCTGAAGCAATATTAAATGCAACACTCTTGCACAAACCGTCATGGGCAGTGTCAGATTTCTGGCACGAGAGTGACAGCAGCTCCGATGAAAGTCTGCCTTTTAGAACAGGAGATGAAAACAACAGTACCGGTGTCTTTGTGAGTGATGTTTTGATTTGATGTTCCGTGCATAGATGGGTTCAGCCTCCTCTGTCAAGTCAATTTGCTCCGGATAAAAACAATGCTATCATTCTGACAGTCTTTACAGCTGCTTAATTAAAATGGATGAAGTGGTTGCTGGATGGACTGTGTACATATGAAACTCTTACTCTGTATTTTTCCTCTGAAAGGGTTATTTAAGGTTAGATAAGGTCAATGCTGACTATCATTAATCAAAGCTTTTGTTTTCGATGTACTGTGCCAATGTCACTGGTTCTGAATCTGTGGTGATGACTGCATGTAGATGAGTGTAGTGGGCTGCCATCATTAGATCACAGCTTATTTCCAAAGCTCATTTGCTCTTCTAGCCATTGGCTTAGAATTTCAGATTCTGTGGTCACTGGTGGGCTTCCAGCTCCTCATGGTTGAAGCCACTTCTATTTTGTTATTGTAATAAAATAAGATTAGGGATAATCAAAGATATTCTCACTCTGTACCTTCTCTAGTTCAGCATTTTTACAGTAAATAATTGTCCAGTGTTGCCTATTCTTCTTTGATTGCTCATTCCTGATTATACCTCATGAGTGTCAAACAAAGTCACATCACAGTGTTGTTAGTCTAAACACTTACCCACAGCTGCAGTCGAGTCTATCTCATGTATAACTATGAACATATTGAATAAATAGAAGATACGAAGATCTGAATCAGTCCAACTTGATGCTATAGCGACATGTCAATCAAACCCTGGCACGGCAGTCAGTTGTTAGACTATTTGCCCGTAATATCTTAATAACAAAGCAAAAAATTAAAGACGGACCATCACATTACTTATTAGAGGGTCCAAATAAAACGTTTGAGACCGTGATGACCCATGGAAAAAAGTTGTTCACTTAGTATTTTCAGATATAAGTCCAATGTATCTCTATGGGAAAAAAAACCTTCTTGGAGCCGGACGATTGGTTCCCCAGTGGCCAAGCGGTGGGATTACAACATAAAGTTACTTCCACATTTGCCTCACTGAACAGCCCCAGTCGTTGCTCCTTGGCAGTACCACAAGTTAGATTTTTTTTTGCAGAAATTTTATTTATATTTGCCAGTGAAGTTTTTCAAACTCAAGAAACTCAGAAATATGTGGAAAAAAAGAAAAATAACACACAACAATTTTCATTTGCATTTTTTGCAACTTTCCCTGGGAGTATTCATCCCCTTTGGATGTTTTCACCTTCATAAACAGAAGAAATACCAGTGTTTTTTTTTTACAAGAATTTACAAAACAACTTTTTACTGTCTGATTTTTTTCAAAGTAATATCCATTAAATATTGTGTAATATTTAACATGATTGACCTAAATCAACAGAAGTCCAGCCAAACAGTGCTGGTAGTCTACCAGTCTGCGAAATGAAGATAATCTGAGAGCACTGAATATGTCTTAAGTGATTGTAATATAGACCGCTGTGACAAGGTTTAGTCACTGGGGAATCGTATTCCTGGCATCAACTATGCTATGAAGACAAAAGAAGACTCCAAGCAACTCTCCGAAAAGGTTATTGAAAAATATAATTACTGGTGTAAAAGCAAAAGCCGTTCCATGCCACTGAATGCTCCCAAGTTCAGTTAAAGCCATCATTAAGAAATGGGAGGAATATGGCACATGCATAAATCTGTAGGCCGTCTTCACAAACTGAGAGACTGGGCAAGAAGGAGACTCGTGAGGGGAGACGCCAACATTCATCTGACTACTCCGAAAGAGCTCAAAGCTTCACCTGCTGAGATGCAAGAAACTGTTGGCCAAGTTCTTCACCCATCAAAGCTTTATGGGAGAGGTGCAAGTAGAATATGATTAAATCTCCGCTTGAGTTCATTAGTTTGTAAAAATCTGTTTTCACTTTGATATTAAATAGTTGTTTTTTGGCTAAATTCCTGTCAAACAAATGCGGTAAATGGTGAGTACATCCAAATGTGGTGAATACTTTGCATAGGCAATGTATGCTGTTCAATTCTGTATTAACATGCAAGATGTACTGGCTAGAATTTAAAGCTGCATGTGTTTGAGGTGAGCTACAAAGACAGATTGATGAAAGTATTGCAGTATTAAGTGAATCGTCTGTGTGACAGAGTTTGAAGGACAGATAAAATATGCAGAGCAATCAGTTTTACAGTTAAAATTCAGAAGAAAGTCACGGCACAGTTTCAGAACAGATGTCACTGTCCTGTCTGGCTGTTGCAGCAAGATCAAGGATAAAAGTTTTACTTAGTAGTCTGATCCTTTGGTGTAATCTGCCAGCATATGGTATACCTCTCAGACAAAAAGATAGAGGTGTGTAATCAATGACACAATGCACGTCAACAACAACACAGGCACGGCCATACTTGGGGGTATGTTCTCACCAAAACTATTTTAGAGAAAAAAAGAACATTTGACTGCAAAGTTCAGATAACAGTTTTCAAAATTACAACTATCAGGGTTTGCTGTCTACCTAAAACAATGAAATAGGTCAAACTTAGTCAAGTTGGCTGACTGGCTGGAAGGAATATTCTGGGAATAATCTCTTTTGGCTGGCTGCAGCTTCGGTTTCTTTAGTGGGATACTTTATCATATAAAACTGTCAGCAGATGGTTCAAACACAGTATCATCAATTAAACTCAGTCATTATGTTCTGAGCAGGGAGAGACCATGAAAACATTGTGAGTGTTTGCTGAAGTGCATAAGTAACTTTTTCGTTCGAGTAGATTATCAATGGATAACCAGAAAAGATACTTATGAAGTACTATAACTATACTGCCCTACAAAGGCAAAGTGCATTAACTTCGACTGACAAAAGGGTCTTCACATTTTTTTGATATTCTATGTTAATTTTTGATGTGCTAGACATGACGGTAATCCTCTCATTCGCTGGTCAATGGAAGGACAAGCACTGGATTTCCAGTACAAAGCAGTCATTTGTTTTGCATGAATTAAACAATTATGACCCTTAGAAAATCATTTCCAGTCAGACTGTGGACCAATCAGAGGCTTTATTTTCCTCTTCTCTTGTTTTTCTGATGGCAGCATCCAATCAGATGTAGCCAAAGACCAACAAGAGAAAAAAATAGTTATCTCTCATCTCGAAAAAGCCAAAAATATCAAAAGGATGCTTGTATGTGTCATTTACATATGGATGTATGGAATGATTGCACACAAATATTATGCATGTAGAATGTTAAAAGCACCTGGGCGTAGGTTTTTTGTGGAAATAGTAGGTGATAGCAGCCTGTTCTATTCAGTGAATAAAAGGTTTTGTGAGAAGTAGTGAAGGCCTTCTAGTCATTGGAGGAAGCTTTAGTGCAATGGCACACCATGGAGGTCGATTTCCCATTCAGCAGTGAGTCAGGGCCAGGAGCAAAGGAAGCGAGGAGGGGAGGGGGACCACCAGGCAGGACTTAACCCAGCTGAACAGTTAGTCATTTTCAGCATAGTGAGATAAAAAATGATGTAAATAGTAAGACAAAAATCTATCCATTGTCGAGTTAGAACACTGAAGGACAGACAGAAGGCACAGACAGCCCAACCCACACCTCGACTCTGATGTGAGTAATAAAAAAGTTTTACTTAAATCCTATTTAGAACGGGAATATTCTCTGACTTATCTTGCCTGCAGAAACACCTTTCAGTGATGTTTTACATTCTGTCACCTCATTATATTCAGAAATGTAAGTAAATATTCTTTCAGTCCTGGGAGAATTCAAGTGGAGCTCTAATTAAAGGCCAATGTGCTGCTCAGACTAGTTTGAAGCAAAACCCCTCTGTCTCCATCCTGATTATGGCAGTCTGTCAGCAAACACATGAGATGATGCCAGACCCACAGATTAGAGGTTTTGATAACAGTGCTTCAGATTGTGACAATTATGTTGTCATTACTGAATATCATGGGAGTTGTTAGGTGTGTAATGAATCTCAATGAAGGAATTAGTGCACATTTCCTTCATCACAACAAGAGCAAACTAGGACCTGATGGATGTCACAGCGACAAGGAGGATTTGGAAAAGAAGAGTGTGTGTGTGTGTGTGTGTGTGTGGGGGTGTGTGTGTGTGTGTGTGTGTGAGCCCGATTGAGGCTATAAGCTGGGTGCCCTTTGTGAGATCTTTGTGGTTTAATGATTAATGTCTGATTCATCTCTGCCGTCTCTCTCTCACACCTGCCTATAGTCTGGGAATTTTGGTTTTTTTAAGGCAATGTTCAATAATTTTTGAACATTTTTGTTTGTTTCACAGTTTGTTTTAATAGTTTTGTTGACTATTTGGTTCTTTTTTATTATTTTGTTGAATTTTACTCATTGTTTTTGATTGTTTAATTGTTTTTCTTAATTTCTGCTCTATTTGTCGATGTTATGTCATGTTCTTGCATATTTAGTTCCTCTTTAATAGTTTTCTTAAAAAAACTTTTATCTTTTATTCATTTTGTTCATATAATGGATCATTTTGTACATTATTATTCATTTTAGTAATTAAATAATGTAGTATATTTTAAGCAAGGTTGTGTTTGAAGTAGGACTCAACCACAAAGCTGGAAAGTTTTGCTTTTATTGTTTATTTTTTTTAAAAAGCATTTTCTTCAGTGTTTGGCTTATGTTTATTCATTTTTGCATCTAATCTGGTTCATTTACTTTATTTTGTTGATTCATTTTTCTTCTGCTTTGTTCATTTCTTTGGAACTTCTTGATCATTTTGCTCATTTGGATTATTTTTCTCACTTTTCAAATTATTGTATCTAATTTGGTTAATTTTCTTGAGTGGTTGTTCATTTGCTTCTGATTTTGTTCCCATTTTTCTGATTTTGCTCATTTTATTATCATTTCTTTGATTGTGTGTTCACTTCTTTTCATTTTAAGTCAAAATACTCACAGAGTCTGATTGCATTTTGCTTTGCTTTCTGCCTTAATTTTTTAATTAGTACAAATTTACCCTTGCACCTATCTACTCACCTTGTTCATGTCCAGTGGACACCATGCTTAAAAGGGTTAATTATAATCAACAGCGGTGATACAGAATGTGTTTATAGCCGTGAAGATGATGAATGGGTGTTCTTGTGGACCGATGCAGCCAATTTAGTAAAAAGAAGATGGAGCATTTTTGAATAAACGAGGAGGCATTTTTTACCTATTGATTTGGAGAGTGAAGGAACACAAAAAGAGCTGAACAGAGTGTATCACTGTAACTGCAAGAGAAAGGAACCAGGAGCTGTTCTAGATACACTGGATAATTGACGTGTATGCATCTAAAGATAAAATTAAACCAATCCTGCTGTCTTCTTACAAATACAGTGAGTACATTGAGTTTTCATACATATTACAGTAATGCATTGAGAAAGAACAGCCAAGAATTCATCTGCAGAATCTATTGGAAGCTGCTACACTAAGAAGATGAGCTGATTAAGTGTGAAACAACTATCTATGTATATTGGATTACCATAATAAATAACGTGACAATGTCTGAAAACTGTGCAGGATACTTTAACTGGACAAGTTCAAGTGCAGAGAAGGTAAGCTGCACCACTTGGATGGTTAATCTTAATCTTACAGAATGGGTAGTATTAACAATGTAATAGCATGGTAATGATGTAATGGGGTAGCGGGTAGTCCAGTGGTGCTACCTCACTACTGCCCTACAAAGGGGGTGTCAACCCTGCCTACACAAGATCTGGACTCAGCTGGTTCTGGCTGTTAGTACCCGGTTAGGACCCCCGCTCAGGGATACGAGTGCCACTGCCTGTGTCATTGCCACTGACACCAACTGTATTGGCTGGTCCTTTCCGATGGATACTGCTAGCAAGGCTGAGAGGGGGATTCTGATGACTGGGCACCCCAGGATCTCCATAACCTTCAGCCAGGCCTGCGCCCTGGGGAAGTCACTCCAGTGTTGCTGTTCTAATGACTGAAGCAACAGGGGAGATAGCAATTATCACAGACCAATCCACGGTGCAACTACCATCGTTTTCCAAGACTGACGGATGCCAATGGTAATGGTGCAAAAGCGTATAAAGTGCAAGTACGTGTAAGTGTTTTATAAGGCTGATAACTTGGTAAAAAGTGCAACCTACAAAGCAGAGAGCAGTGTTCTGTGCATGCCAGAGGTGTAGAGTTGAACAGTTACTGCACGGGGCAGGAGAGATTTCCTGACAGTGGAGTTGTAGCAGCCTGTTGGAGAAGAAGCTCCACTATGTGATCAGAAGGTGGTGCAGAGTCTGTTTAGGAGTCCTCCTCTCTACCACGACTTCCAAAGTGTCTGGTTCACAACCAATCATGGAACCAGCTTCCCTGATCATTTTTTTCAGTCTCCAGTGCTGCCCACCAGCAGACCACCACAGTGAACAGTGCAGCGGCTACAGCAGACTAATAGAACATGTCCAACATCCTGCTGCACATACCAAAGATTCTCAGTTTCCTCAGAAGACAGGTTCTGCTCAAACCCTTCTTGTGTACAGCCTCTGTGTGGGTTTTTCAGTAGCTAAAACACTGACTTATATACAGTATGATAATTACACTCAAAACACATTCATTTTAAACCACTACTGTAATTCTTCACCGTATTCTGGCAATGGTGGCTTACTTTTCGAGCCCGAGGCATTTCCAGCCTTCTGGATGGATAATTATGCATTAAATGTTACTTCTGTGCAAAAGGTTGAGTTTCTGTACAGACGTACTGAGGTGTGATATTAACTACAGATGGCTTCTTTTTTGTCTGCAGATTCTGTTTGTCTGTGCCTAATTGTTGCAAAGAAGAAGAAAAGCCTAGTAAGTTTCATTTTTTTGAATACATTTTGTTTTCTGTGTTATCTAATAATAGTACCTATATGAGTATGGTAGAGTAAATTGTCTTTATTTCTGGTATACAGTGTTGTTGTGAGTTTTGCGGTACTTTCCTCATCTTAGCTGACAGGAGTGTTGCCATGTATGATCCTCTGCTATTGCTGTCCATCCATAGATGATCTTCTGCATTACTCAGTTGTAATGTGTGGTAATTTGAGTTACAGTATTGCTGTCTTTCCGTCACTTACTGTACAACCAGTCTGACCGTTCTCCTCTGACCTCTGGCATCAGGGTGTTTTTATCCAGAGAACTGTTGCCCAGTGGATATTTTGTCTTTTGCAGACTATTCTCTGTAAACCCTAAACTTTGTGACTAAAAATCCCAGTAGATCAGCAGTTCAAAGTCATGTAACTCACCTTACTTCCCCATACTTAATTTAAACTACAGTAAGGTATATTTACTGTCTACATGACTACATGCAATCAACTGCATTTAGTACATTAGTCCCAGTCCCGTAAGTCTGTACAATTCTATTTTCTTTATTTTTGACTTTTTTTCCCAGAAAATTGCCCCTAAAAACGTCATTATTTGGCATTTCCAATACCCCTACATCCAAATATGGTCCCAGGTCAGTTTAAGTGTTTTGCTGATATTTAGTGGGCAGTTATGTCAGTTCAAAATAAAATCAGAGCATGTGTTGCAACGTTATAAAGAGATCTTCAGAAAACATTCAATTGAACACGCCTCATTTTGTCAACAACCTCATTCTTTACAACATATAAGCTGTGCAACTATGAATTTAAGTCTTATTATGGTACTTTTAACTTTGGACTCTGGGAATTTATGCAACAAGCATCTGTATTTCATTTTAAGATTTGTTGCTAACAATGCTCAAATCCTACTGAATACTGCAAAGTTCTTTAAAAATGCATTCTCAACTACTTCTCTGTCCAATGCCTTTTAAAGTTTGCTACCTCCGATGAGGCACTAAGTTTTTTCTCTGTATCAAAAAAAAAAACAAAAAACAACAACAACAAAAAACAACTTGATCCAGAATGTGTCGGCTCTGTTCTCTCCATGTGATCCTCACAGGGGCAATGAAATTAATTAAACAACCTATACAATCTCTGGGAAAGGTTACTCACCATGCTTGTTAAATCTCTCTGGAAAAGCTTTCACACTGTGCCTATATGGTACATGCTGATCTCTCTGGGGAAAGTGCCAACCTTTAATATTCAAGGATTCAGCCCAAACCCAGTCCATTTCAAACCATTTTTCTCTACAAGCAAATATTCAGCCAGTCAAGCTGATACAGAAATGTCAGTCTGGGGCAAAACCTGCTTGGGAAATGCTTAAAGATTAGGTTTTGCCCTCACCACAAGTTTCAGAATACATTTAAATGTTGAATAATGTCAGACAGAGGTAATCCGCGAGCACTTTAAATCAGACCGAGTAAAGGGAAGCTAGGTTGCATCATTTAACTTCAACTGCTGATTCGATAGAAAACTTTGTGTTCAGGCAAAGAGGCTCAACAGCTTTGCATAACATCCATGTAGTGATAAAACATAATGCGTGATTACACATAATGCATTGCAACATGCAACAAATGTATTCTACATTGAGTTTGTTGCAAGGAAAGGTCATTTCTCACAGAAGGTTTGACAACTTCTTTATGTCACTTGGACATGTTTGACTTCATTTCCTGGCTTCCCTAGTTCCCTGTTCAGACAATAACTGTGGTTGCATTATGTCAAGATTATGGAAAGATTACAAAGATGGTTTGATTTCAAGGCCCCAAAAAGTCACACTTTTGACACATGTGTCTATTAAAGACTTCTGCAAGGGTGTCGGCAAAATGAAGTGTGTTGATTTTTTCTTAGTTTTCCTCTGCCACAGATGCTCTGATTTCACTCTGACCTGCAGCTTTAAATCAGAACACACTCTGACTGGTTAAAGCACAGATCACTCCCAGGTCTGAGTTCAGTTTCTGACACAAAACTATTATAAAAACACAATAATGTACAACCCCAATTCTAAAAAATTGGGGCTGTAAACAAAATGTAATTGATAGTATCCAATGATTTACAGATCACATTAACCCATATTTTATCCCCAATAGAACATAAACAACATATCAGATGTTGAAACTGAGACATTTTACCATTTCAAAGAAAATGTCTCAAAAAAGTTGGAACAGGGAGCACCAACAGTTTGGAAAAGTAACTGGCACAAATCAAAAACAACGGGAGGAGCATTTGACACTAACAAGTTAACTGGTAACTGGTTAGTAACGTACAGTATAAAAGGAGCATTCTAGAGAGACGGAGCCTCTGAAATGGAATGGTGGACAGAGGTTCACCAATCTGTGACAAACTGTGTCTAAAAATTGTGGAAGAATTTCAGACAAATGTCCCTCAATGTAAAATTGGGAAGACTTTGAAAATCCCACCCTCTAAAGTGTAGAATCTCATCAAGAGACTCAGAGAATCAGGAGAAAGATTGAAGGTCAAAACTGGATGCCCGTGATCTTTAGGCCATCATGCGGCACTGCATTAAAAACAGACATGATTCTCTACTGGAAATCACTGCATGGGCTCAGGAACACAGTTCACTGTACAATCCACAAATGTAAGTTGAAGCTGTATCATGCGAAGAAGAAGCCACATGTGAACATGAGCCACAAACGCCACCATCTTCTTTGGACCAAAGCTCATTTAAAATGGTCTGATTCATTCATCTGACCACAGAAAAGTTTTCCATTTTGCCTCGGACCATTTCAAATGACCTTTGACCCAGAGAAGATTTTTATTTACATTTTATTTTAATCCCACCTTTTTGGCCAGTTTTCTAGAAAACAACGTCAGGGACACTGGTCAGTTGCTCATGGTGGAGAAGACTAATTTTAGCTTGAATATGATTGGTTGTCAATTCACAACTCTACTGGTTCATGGGGTTGATGAACCAGGAGATTAATGCACTGATCACATTAGCTGTAGTTGTCCAGTCATCTGGAAGCACTTCCTGTCCACCCAAAGCCTGTTTCAACTCCTCCTT
>JAQQAE010011159.1:0-13754 GCA_029823295.1 Pseudamia nigra | reverse complement strand
TAACAGAACCTCTGTAATGTTCTGCAGAGATGTTTTTGCTTTTTTACACTTGGTTCACTGCCTTCATCAGTAACTAATGCAGTTTGTTTCAAAATGTGTAAAGACTTATACTTCTACATTTAAACTGACTTTGAAGCAGTAAATACTAAAGAAGTTGGCAGTGACATGGTCAAATGTAACATAAGATTTCATTACTTTTTCCTTGATGTATGAGTTATTGTGCATTAATCCTGTTAATTGCGTTAAAAATTAGAATCAAATTAATTATGCAAATTAGTTAATCCAAATTAACACATTAATTTTGACAGCCCTAAAAAATACATGATCATAAACGAGTCAAGTAAAAAACACTTCATGACATGTTCAAGATTTCATTATTGCACAATTTATTTTGTTCATCTTTAATCATTTTGTTGCTTATTTTGTTCATTTGTGCTCATTTTGTCAATTATATTAATTTTTTTCTCATTTTGTTGCTTATTTTGTTCATTTTTGTACACTTCTTTGATTATTTATTTGCTCATTTTTGCCCATTTTGTTGCTTCATTCATTTTCGGTTTGATTTCGTAGGCAGACTGCTTTCTACCCAAGTACATGTAACAGAGTAAAAGTACTTTACATTACTCGTACAGGACAGGTTCTGATGCAGGTTTCGAAACAGCCTGGGGGAGGGAGAGTAAACAGGAATGTGGACTACACCCACCATGGGAAAAGGCTCCTCATGCATTCACACTACACCTGAACAATTAATCACACCTCAGCTGGGATCTATACCATCCTGTGTAGATGGATTATTGCAAAAGCTGCAGATTTAAGAGGATTTTGTATCATTTCATTTTTCATTTGGTTCATTTTGTTGATTATTTTCATCATTTGTTTCATGATTTTTGTTCATTTTGCGGATAGTAGAGTTAAATTCACTATTTTGGGTGGTTTATTCTTTTGTATTGTTAATTTTTTTTTATATTTTGGCCATTTTTGTTGGATTTTGATGCTAACTTTTTGTTACTTCTTTGATCTGCTCATTTTCATGATCTTGTTTTTATTTTGTTCATGACTTTGGTCTGTCTTTGATCATTTGTGTTTTTTTAATTGTTTGTTCTATAATTATTAGTTAATTTTGTGAGATTTTGTCACTTTTTTGTTGATGATTTTGTTTGTGTTTTGCTCCTATTTTGCTGGTGGTGTTGCTCATTTTTGTTCATGTTGGTGATAACTTTTCATTTTCTCGTTAATTCTTTTTTTAATGTTCATTTTTGGTTGACTGTGCTCATTTTTTGCACATTTTTATCAGTTTTCTTCATTATTTTACACTTTTTTAAATTTTACTGATGATTTGTTTCTTGTGTGTTTGATGTGCAGATTCAAATTGCTGTGCTGCCCACAATTATTACGATATGACTGCAGCACTGACTCAGAGACATAAGAAACAACTGTTATTGAATAATCATGTAATGAAATCCTGACATTGCAATGAATATAATATGGTGAGGATTGACTCCCAGCTGCAGAGTCTCTTCTCATATCTGTTGCTTTTGTCCTCTGACTCCACATCTCTTTTATATGTGGAATGACAGCGTGTCAGTGATCAGACTTTTTCCCATAGGAACATTGTGAAACATTCAGTATGCACTTTGTCCTTAATTGCTTAAATGAGGCAGTGGAAATAATTTTACGAGTCTCCTAGAGTCGTGTTCCTGATATTGGGAGACAATGCAGAGATAGAGTGTGGATTATCTGTGGACGCTCTCCTCTGGTGTGTTTGTATCTAGGCAAATAGACTGAGGGCAAAACGGAGCAAGAGTGAGTGAGTGAGTGAGTCAACACTTTGGTACATCTGAAGTTCTCTGAGAATTTGAAACCCCATTTTGTGGAACGTTCCCAGCCATAAATCTTGGGTTATCTGGTGAGACTCCTCCTTGAGACATCCTTGGAGCAGAGCTGAGAAGGTAACGATGAAGGTGAAGGAGGAGGAGGAGGTTCGTCTGGAGGGTTTACATTTGCAAGACAGTCCCCAACAGGTCACCTGTGGCCTTCCTATTCCATACAGTTTTATTCAAGCCACCATCCTCCACTACTCCCACCACTGCTGCTCCTATACTAAAAAAGAAAACATGCATAAAATCATGGCTCTCTGTTTTCCAGTGAACAAGAGGGAGAAGTGGAGAAGTGGAGAATAAGGCCTCTCATTCCTAATGGCTCCTCTCTTTTGATGAAACAGTTCCGTTCGGGCCACTCGGTGGGATTTTGTCAGGTGGCGCAGGCTGGCTCTGTATTAATTAATAACATTGGCTGGTCCATTCAGGACTATGCTAATGGCCCGGGGGCTCAGCTAGAGGCTGGGAGAATGGAGACAAAAGGCCTGGCCCTTACATTTCATATGCAGAGCCATGTGAGGGTCAGCGCTGTGGGGCCACTTGATAGGAAACACCAGCATTTCCCTGAGGCAGGCCGCCGGATAATAGCCCAGAAACAAGCTCATTAAGGGAGATTATGAACCTCCATTCCTCCACACAGACACCAAGCACTCCGAGCTTCCTCTTCTATTCTTATGCAATTGAGGTAAAGTGGGAGAATAGATGGGGTGCATGGGGCAGACAGATGCACCCCAACCTGTCTGTCGTAGTTATTGAGCTCCATCTTCTCGCCATATTGGCAGGGATTATAGTGTTTTTTAGAGCACCTCCAATAGCCCTCGCTGTAATGGTATGCATGGAATGGTGACAATAGTCATAGAAGCTGATCAAAAGCAAATTCTGGATTACAGCCAACAGCACTGCACAACAGAGAGTCAATTGTCCTCGCTGACACGTTGAAGATTTGTCACAAGTTAGGATGTAAATAACAAGTGATTTAAATATCCAGGCACCACCATTATCTTTATCGGAGAAGTATTTGATCACTGGTCCCTGGTATGTGGTGCTGTCTCTGAACTGTGTGAAGAAACTTGATCATTAACTGTGGAAGTTTCCCAGACAAACAATGATTCACTAGCTTGCAGAAGTGAAGCTCGGGTGTGCAGGTTCACTTGTTTGATCGTATTCAGGATGTGAAATGTGACTTTTTACCACAGATTTGACACAAAATGGCCTTAAACATGAAGCCATTTCCTTCATTTTTCATTAACAGTGTTGTAACAGTGAAGCCCACCTTTTACACGTGTTCCTCTGCTGTGCTGTGCCCATGCAGAACTGAATATTGTAATGATTTTACATTTAATTATTCAACCTGTGGTAGTACACAAACAAGAAAGGGCAGGGAACAAGCAAAAACTAGCAACAATAGGAGACAACATAATCGAATAAATTTTCAATTATTATGATGATGAGCAAAAATGAACATAAAATGAACAAACTAAGAAACAACATGAACCAAAACTGAACAAAATAATTAAGGAAATATGCAAAAATGAACAAAGTAACCCAGAATCAAGAAAATAAAACGAATGAATAAAATAATGAACAAAATGAACAAAAATTAATATCAGAATTAAGAAATTGAAAATATAAACAAAGTAAACGAGAAGATAAAATAAGCAAGAAAATTAATAAAAACAAACAAGAAAATCAAGAAAATGCACAGAAATGAACAAATTTTTAACAAAATGCTTAAAGAAACAAATGAATGGCTGACCGAATTTTAAAAATTACTTAAATTAAGACAATTCAGACAACATGCTTACAACATACTTTCAACCTTCACAGCCATTTTAATAGAACTTTCTGAATTTACCATGCGCACTTGAATGCCCCATACACATATGCACACCTGTGTGTCAATCTCCATCAGAAATGGGTGGTAGTTTACTGAGGAGTGATGATAAAATCTGTCATTCCACAAATATACAGAACACAGCGGTTTGTAAAAAAAAAAAAAAAATGAATGACATGAAACAGGTTTTATTCTGTTTTAGTCCTATAGTAAATCAAACACACCTAGGCTATGAGGAGATAATAAATGACTCCAAATGACTTCAATTTTTTTGTTTTAGGATGAAACAATAGAGTATATCCTAAATACTACATTTTTCCATACACCTGCAGGCTGTCAGTTGATGCTCTTTGCCACAGAACATCAAAACTGTCCTTGGAGCCTGACTTTAACAATTTTGCTCCAATTTTCTATATCTGCATGGCTCTGGTGTGTCTACCAGATGCTACCAGTGCAGGCAAAAATGCCCAGGTCACTGGCCAGAGGCTGGACTGCTCACTGGAGCTTCCTCTCTAAGTGGCTGCTGCTGCATGGAGAATTCCCTTTGGGCTCAGATCCTCACTCTAGAGTGGAGTGATTCATCGTTCTTGTGGTCGATGAAACGGTCTTTACTGGTGTTTGTTTACATAAAACTCCCTTTATGTTTGATGAGTCAGAACCCCGACAAATTAGCCACCTCCTCCAGCGAATTCTCCTTTCTCTGCACGCTCCAGTGATGTGAGGAATCATGTCCGGTCTGCCTGCATCGTGGACAGATAAAACAGGCAGAAGCTTCCTGAGAGTATGTGCCCAAAAATGTGACACAGAGTGAATCATCAAGTGGCATGTCCTGAATTCCCCCCTTCACCTCGCTGGTGTAATCAGCACCACACTATATAAATACTGTGGCCAGCTGACTCACACAAGAAACACAAAGAAAGAGATTTTTCCTTCGGATGCTGCAATTGTCCCACCAATGAGCTTAGGAAATTGACATCTTTTTAAAGTTGTTTGTCCTTGGGGTCTGACTAACCACAAAGACTAATATTTGTGATTGGATGTAAAGTAAATACCAGTGGCAGCTAGTTGGACCTAAATGTGACATTTATCATTTCAGGTTTTTGCTTCCGCTGGAAACTCATTTTGGTCAGGGATTCAATGACTTCTCCTAAGCTTCTATTTTTGTCAAAATTATATCATCTGCAGAAACAGGAAGAAATGTGCACATTTAACTTGGCCGCTACTGGTACTAGAGTAAACACACAGTAAGCAAGTAAAAGTACTGTTATTTTATAACACTAGTGACTCGAGTAGAAGTAGCAGTACTCATAAAAATAAGTACTGTACTTGAGTAAGAGGAAAAGGAGTGTCTCACAAAACAAATACTCAATAAGTGATTTTGTAACACAGTATAACATTATAGTTGAATGTACCAATACGTTTACTATTTCCATTTTTTTCACCCACCGGTCCTCTGCGCACCACCAGTGCCTGAGGACTGCAGCTGTGGCAATGTGAGCATGGTGCAAGACTAAAGAAAGCTGTCACGTGATGCTACAATTAAAAAGGAATTCTACTTTTTTTGGCAAATGAGGTGAAATCTCTGTTTGGGCCACTTGCATGACTCAGACTCTCCCAAGTTTTGTTTTCTGTTTGTCTCCACAGTGACAGTCTGGAACAGGAAGGGATCGATTATGACAGATACCAATATTAAGTTAGTGTTTCTTAATCAGCGACGACTCCCTGAAGCCCAGTTGGGAAGTTGCTGTGTTTTGTGCATCATGAGGAGCTTGTACCGTGTGAGTAGTTTTGCACAGACGATGTTTTGACTACCAGGCTGGTCAGCATCAGCGGTGAAACATAATGTCATGCCAGTCCTGAAATGATGTTTGTTTTTTACCCTAATCAGTCAACAAGTCTGGGGTCCCTGTAATGCAACTCCTTTAATAAACAAGGTCATTAAGCACAACATGTATAGAATACAAGAACCTGATTTATAGCACTGGAAAGAGAGGAGAGGGCAAAAGGAGAGTTTGAGCTTGTTTTCTTTCTTTTTTTGGCTGTTGTTCAACTTTCCAGCTTTAATTAATTTACAAGTTTAATGTGCATACTGTGCATTGCAGCCACCCAGAAGGAGTGGGCCATGTAGGGCAGCAGACTGTGTGACCAGAGGCCTGAGGATGAAGTTTCAGGGGGTAGGAACACGGAGGAATGGAGACGAGGGGGCACAGGGAGGAGAAAGGGCCTTTGAACGGGGTGAGAGGCATGCAGGCCAGGCCAGCCAGCCGCTGCTCACAGGGAGCTTGCCATCGCAGGCGTCCCCACTCAGCTACATACACTGTTTATCCTCAACATGAATATCAATGAGGGCCTCCTAAAATACAACCATTCTTCCCCCCACATGCAGCAGCCACCAGGCCGCAGTGTCAGCCCGCATCGGCTGCACGCGCACGTCCTTGTTCTGCTACAGACCTGTCTTGTCTTGAGTGCGAAAAATCAGCTTGCTGCCCACTGCCCGCCACTCAGCTCTCCTACAAACCTACGTCTGTGCCGTGTGTGTCCATGTGTATGTGCATGTCAATGTGTGTGTTAAGGCACGCGGGCATCGATGCATTATTTGTTTCCTTTTTCAGAGGAGTCGGCCTCCTTGCCTGTCAGTCTACACTCACTTCACATGTACAGTAAATCCACGTATGCCTTTGTCTTCTTCCCCACTATAGAAACTTGCGCTCCTACAGCAGTGATGTAATGCCGAGCGGCTTTGTGTGCTCTTTCCTTGTGGCGTGAGGTAGCCTTTAATAAATCGCCCATTGGCAGAGGCCCAGCAGCTAACACAGGGGTGTATAATAAGTTCATTTATTTGTCAACACTGAGCCCACAAGATGAGAAAGCGCCTGGCTGTGCATGTTAAAAAGGCACTGAGGGGCTGCCTTTACAGCTATCAAAGGGCCTACCTCTTTGATTCTAAATAAAAAAAAAAAAGAAGGAAGAAAAATCTCCTCCAGAGCCATCACATGCAGTTTGCTTTTGCAATTGAATATGGCAATATGTTAATGTGCAGTCTGTTTCTATGCCACCACTGCCCACTCCTCCAGCCCATAGGTGGCCCAGGAACAGAGGCATACTTGTGGGGGGGAGGGGGGGTGGTGGATAGGAGGCAGGAGGTAAGGGTCACTGGAGGGCGACTCTTTTCTTCTTCCAAAACCTCACAAGAGTCTGGACACAGACTTGAGAGTGATGTGCAGTGGTGTTGTCTACCCCCCTCTCCTCTGCCGTCACGCCCACCACCTTCCCTTCTTTTCTCCTTGTTGCCTTGTTGCCATACCGTCCATCCCTCCTTCTTCATCTTCCTCCCCCGTCGACCCACCATCCCCCCGTCCAGCCACATTCTTTGTCCAGCCTGTCTCACTGAATTGCTATCTGCAGAAAGGGAATGGATGCTGTGTCTCTCAATTGGATGAAATGAGGTGATGACTCTGGACAATGGAGTCACACTCTTCTGCCTTCCCTCTCGCAAGACCCACCACTCTATTAATATGCTAAAAGATAGGAGAGCCGCCAATGCAAACCACTGCCTGTTGTCGCAACAAAGAGCGGGGCATGTGTGCCATTCAGTGGCCCCATCTAAGCAGGCCATGTGTTGTCCAAAAAGAAAGGTAGAAGTTGAGCAAGACATAAAGAGAAAATAGAGAAAGGAGTGTGTGTGTGTGTGTGTGTGTGTGTGTATGTGTGTGTGTGTGTAAGTGACTATTTGTGAAGAGAAAAACTCTCTCTCCCCTGTCTGTCTGTCCCCGGTGCTCTCTCTCTCCCTGTATGCCAGTTGCCTTGCCTTTTCGGGCTTCTGGCCCGTTCACAAGCTGTCTCATTTGCATTATGAATGACAGTGAGGGGAGCTAACAAGGTTATTGGTCTTTGAGACGCACGCCTGTGACCACACGTGGAAAAAGGACCTACAGCAGTGAGCATTGGCAGAGGCACTGAGCCTCTTTATTCCTCCCTTTCCAAGTGCTATGGGGCTTTTTTTCAGGGAGCACACGATTTACTCAGGAGATGGAAGAAAAGGGGCCGGGCTGGGGAAAGGGGAATGGGGTGGGGAGTGGGTGAGGGTGGTTGCTTTTCAGCTTCTTTACAAGCCAAGTGAACCCTCATTATCCAGGCCCCTGGTCATTAGTGAGTACTGCGTTCAGACCCAGTGCAATAGAAGGATTATTTATACGCTGACTGCTAAATTACCACATCATATTGTCACTGGGAGGGAAGTATCTGTAGTTTTTTGTTGAGCATATGAAATTAAAAATGCACCAATGGAATAAAGAATGCTGCTTATGCATTTTTATCATTTTCATCATTGCCTTTCTGATAAAATATGAGCAAACAGTACTGAACTCAAACTCTATATTTTTCAGATTTCAGATTCGCCATGTACCCTCCCTCCATGATTGCCACAGGAAGTGTGGGAGCAGCGATCTGCGGCCTACAGCTAGATTCAGCTGACCAATCCCAGTGGGGTGACAGTCTGACAGACCTGCTGGCAAAAATCACAAACACAGAAGTGGTGAGTTACACTCTTTTGTTCACCACAGGGCACTCAGTGCAGCGTTGCCGGGCATTTCTTTTAACTTACAGTTGAAATGAGCCCCAGTGTGGTCGTATTCATATAGTTTCACACTGCTGTCTGGAAAATCTAGAAATGATAATTATTTGAAAAGAAGTAATTGCACTAAGATGTTGGCATTGCAGGTATTTATCAAAAATAAATTCTAAGAAAAATTCAGACATTGTAGATGAATAATCTGTTGCTGGCAGTGGAAGGTTTTCATCTCTCTAACTTGTTTTTATTGCTCATGAATGCCACAAATCACTCAGCTTCTGATTTCCACTGAAATCCACAGTTTTATAATCTATTAAAGTAAACATGCAAGGGCACTTTTCCCTGCCAGACTTGGTACCGCCGTGAGGGGAAATATTTCTGTTATTTATGCCAGAAGTTAAGAAATGTCACATTATGTGTTTGTAACAGACAGAAATTGAAATGTCACAGCCTTGTTCACTGGGATCATGTACGGTATGTTTGGCTGGCAATTAATTACTACACAATTTAACACAAAAGATCAGAATTACACTGAAAACAAAAATGTTTAGAAGAACCTGTGTTACCAATTAGTTTAAGGAAGACTCATGTTTCCATAGAGTCTCAAGACTTGAGTGGACGGGGACCGTTATTTAAAATATTTTCTAAATCGAGCCAGGTTGAGCGTAAGGTATATATAGTATGTTCTGGCATTGACAGGAATGCTGGCCAGGTTGTTGTGTGGCTTTCTGGGTATAGTGAATGCTGCAGTGGTGGGTGTTGCGTCCAAACACAGGCAAGGCTTCCACTAACTACTGTAACTGTGAGATGCTTGGCTTTCATCACACAAAAGGGAGAGAGCTTTAGCTTACTATAGCTCAGTGCAAGAGTGAGTGGGTGGGCAAAGCTACAGAGAGAGAAGTCAGACAGTCAGATGATAAGTTATTAAATTATTCTTTATCAGTTTAGGCACTAACTGTTTAGGAGTAGTGGGCAGCCACAGAGCAGTGCCCAGGGACCAGCTGCAGTTCTGAGGCCACTGTGTTGGCAGGAGTATACTAATACTAAACCTGAGGAGAAAAGGCTTTATGTTAGTAATAGTGGACCTAACTCAGACATAAATGCCTGGCTTCCTGTCTGAACACTGTGCATCGAACAGACAACCACTGCCACTGCTCTAACCCAGGGATCTTAAATTCTGTTGTCACTGTCCCAAAAGGAGGTGAAGGAGGAGGAAGTGTTGAAGTGTGAAAAGGACACTGAGAGGGTGCTGTGCCTCCCTTGCAACCATTAGGACTCTCTGGTCTCCCCTTACGGTCCATAATGCACCACTGCTGGAAAGCATGGCTCCCTCTGGTGCAAGCTGTGTGAAGTCTAGCCTAGCAGCTGAGGAAAAACAAATAGCTGGCCTCAACAGCACAGGGCCTCAGTGTGTTTAGGCTGCAAGGTCTGAGACTTGATGGAATTAAGTCGTTCTGTGTCTGTATGATCAACTCCTCGCATTCCTGGATTCAGACAAGCCATGGCTTGCAGTCAACACAAGGAGGCAAAGCAGAGGGCACCCCCACCCTAATTCAACATGTATGAGGGGGCTTTAGGATAAACTGCTATGAAGCCAGCCAAAATCAACACACTGAGTAAATTTTATTACATATAATTAGTTAAGGCAAGAACTTATGCAGCTTATCCTTGTGCACAACTTGTGATTCAACATATAGTTCATGACGTGGTAGATGCCCCGAAGTAGGTGTCTGCATTAACAACTTGATTCAGTGCTTCTGCAGTTTGTCAGTGTTCAGTATTTAGTCATGTTCGCTTTCACACACTGAAAAGAGGAAACAGTGATCACTGGCCGTGTCAATTTAACACTTACCCTACCTTCTTTTCCCAAAACCTTAACCACTTTATACGTCAGTTCAGCACCATAGGCAACCTCAACCTAAGTTTTGACTGTAGTCATCAGGGTGCTGTTATGAACCTGAGTCTGAAAGTATCCACATCACACACAGTATTTAGATCTGGCCGGCAGTGGGCAGTGGTTGGAGCTCTGGTAAGATGGTAGAGCAGAGTCCTGTATCCAGTGGGCCAAAGAGCCAGACAAAATATGGAGAATAAGCAACTTTTGCCAGCTTCTGCAGTTGCTGCTGCCAACAGCATCATGGCCAACGCCACCCGCTGGCACCCTGCTGGCATCTGTGGTATCCAGAAGCTGTGGTTTTCCAGTGGAAATGTGATAGGGCCAAGTCACCATCTTGGGCTGCTTGAAGAATGTGTATGGACTCATACACCTGGTGTGGCCAGAAGAAGTTGATTTGAGATTACTTTTTATGCAGATAAACTAAAGTAAACAGAATCCTGTAACAATTGCTGCAAAACAAAAGTAATCAGTCAACATTTGAAGACTTCACTAATTGTGTGGGTGTGAGTGTGTGTGTATGTGTGTGTGTGCCTGTGTGTGAAGAGCTTCCCTTCATATTTGGATGATTAAAACAGGAAATAGAGGTTAAGGCCACTTCCTAGATTTGATCATTTTGACACTTATATTCGCTCAGTATTTTATTCATTTTTTTAATCAGTCATGGTCACAGACTAAGACACAGGAAACACATTTTCCCATTTCTTCCTGTCCCACTTTTACATGTCAGTAGTTTAACTTGTGGCCTAACTATCAATGAAATGGTTTTATATGCAGTGTGGGTAGATGTGTAACTGAATTTGGGGGAATTTAACAGCAATGTACTGGAGCCACAATTCTCGCAACAAAGATGCATTTGTTAGGAAAGATTATCTCTATTAACACAGCCTGTGGCGTCACCACTTGCGGTGTTTCAGCATGCAGGCTTAAGAAAGAGAAAGGTCACATTTCCTATTGTAACTTGTGGAAATTCAAGTCATGTGGTGGGTCCTTATTTCCAGTGTCAGCCTGTGGATATTTAGTTTTAAGATTCTCTGAGATCCAATGTGTGTCATCAGTGTGTGTCTGTCTGTGTGTTTGTTTCAGCTGTCTGACCACCAAGTCTTCCCGGAGTAGTGAACACTGTCTTGTGTGGTACAGTCAGCAGTTAAAACACATTCCAAGGCTTCACACATTTCTTCCTTTTGGTTTTGTCTGTATTCACGACTTCCCCCTTCAACCAGTGTCACAAAGGCTGTCCAGAGATAATGTGCATCGCCTGATTTGTCAGAAACACATTGTTGCATTGCATGGATATTTGACCAATGGTAGATGGAGCACTGCATCAGCTAGGGAGGATCTGAGGAGGTCATGTGTTTTCTGGCTTGAGGCTGCAAAACAAGATGCTTCAGAGTAGCCCTACTTCTCATGGCCAACTCATTCACTGCTTTTCATAGTATCCAAGTACCTAGGCCCTCTCTAAAAACAGTATTGGTGTTTCCAGTAGTCGCACATTGAAGTCATTAAAGTTTTGCAAATAAAGCCCATGGGGCTTGGCATGGGATCCAAACTGCCGCTCTAAAGAGCAGCGCAGACGGGGGGAAGAATGTCTTTTAAGGAGTACAGGCAAGCATTCTTGTGGTAAGACACAGGCAGTTCCTTTACATGTTCTGTGCTTTACTTAATTTTCTCACAGGAATTGAGATTTTATGACCAGTGGAGCACATGTTGGTGGGAAGATTGCGCATTTGTTGGTGTGTGCGCACACGCCCCTGTCAGCGGCCAACCTCTGGAGAAGATTAAGAGACAGACGCTTGCTGCGTTTCCTCTACGTCAGACCGATTCTCCCAGCAACATTCTCCCAGAAGCACCCTACCCAAATCAATGCAACACCCTTAACATCAAATCACTCTTCATAGACTGTGAACCCCAAAAACACACTTTAACTAATTATATATACTCTGGAGAACTCAAAATAAAATATATGTCAAGTGGGGAATCACAAGATATAACGTAAAACTACATTGGATCATTTTGTCTGTGTTTCAGTCATGTCATCTTTACACACAAGTTGCATAACATTTAAGTCAAATTACCCATAAGTTTAAAGAGTGGATTTAAAGGTATCTCTCCTCGATGAGATGCTGTAGATCTCAACATGTAGTATGTCCAACAAGTCATGCTGTTTGACCTATGACACTATGACCTTTTGTCACTCAGCTGTGTGCTGCTCCTGAAGAGCAGATCTGAGTGAGGTCTCAGTTCTCTTTTCATCATGTCCCAGCGGCACTAGAACCTATAACCTGTGCTCAAACTGTGGCCCATCAGGTTTAAATTAGCTGTAAATTTCTGAAGAATGTTTCCCTGCACTAGAAGCGGTACACTTTCACCCATCCCTCCGGCCATGGGGCGCTCTCAGTCATGTTTCCCACAGATGCCTGGTTCTTAAGGCAGCCTGCTAGCATGCGTGTGTGTGAGAGAGAAAAAGCAACTTTGGCTTTAACTGTATAATATTTCACCACCAGAGAGCAGAGTTAACACTATCTAGGTAGCAACATTTTTCATATTACTTACTTGTACTGCTGCAGCGTGCTCTCAAATATGGCGGTCTTCAGTAACTGTTGTTGTTTATCACCCAAAACAACAGCTTGACCTCTGTCTCTCGCTCTTGCGCGCTAACCTGGGCTTTCCCATTCATCGCCTCTTTCACACACACTCTCTCACTTAGTTGCTCTCTCTTCATGGGCTGTTGTCCCCTCTGTCAACTCTCCATCAGGGGAGGATATGAGGGCTCTACGCTGTTGAGAGGCTCCTCTCCCAGGTGGATTCTCAGATTGCAACGGCGGCCTTTGATAGTGAAAGGCGAGCTAGTCGTGTCTCAGATGGATCCCCCGCAGGCAAGCAGGCACACAGACTGGCTCTCGTTAAAAAAAGCACCAACTTTGTGTTCCCACAGGAGGTGGATGTAATTAACATAGCTTTAGTACTACCTGTGTTTTTGGTCTCTGTTGTCAAGGCTACTTCTGTTTGGGTTTTGTGAGTGTTTGGGAATGATGGAGGTGGGATAGCTGGGTGGTTGTATGGGGGTGTGTGTGTGTGTGTTCCTGCACGAGTGCTATAGGGGAGGTGTTCAGTGCACAACCCCGGTGGGCTGATGTAATGCTTGAGTCTTTGCTCAGCCTTGGCAGTAGTTAAAGCTGCTAAAAAGTCAGCGGTCATTTAAAACCCCTGGCCTGCGCTGCCAGGGGCCCCATTGCCTCCATACCAAGGGGCCCTTTTGTCATAGTCACTATAGCTTTCAGAACTTTCCGTGCAACTTATAATGATAGCTATTAAAGCCACTGAGTACAATTGGTGTGTGATGTGTTTTTTTTTCAGTCTGAGATGTACAGTGAAAGATCATTTGAACAACCTTCCGGCTAAAATAATGGCCACTTGCAGAGAATATAACTGAGCTTGTGTTTGTCTAATACAAGTACCAAAAGTAATGCAAAAGTAGCCAGAATGTCTTTTTTACATGACATCTTCTTTTCCTTTCGGCTGTTCCCTTCAGGGGTCGTCACAGCGAATCATCTGCCTCCATCTCACCCTATCCTCTGC
>JAQQAE010011158.1:2971-13754 GCA_029823295.1 Pseudamia nigra | reverse complement strand
GGTCCCAAGCCCGGATAAATGCAGAGGGTTGTGTCAGAAAGGGCATCCGACGTAAAACCTATGCCAAATCAAACATGAGAATCATTAATATGACTTCCAAACCGGATCGGTACAGGCCCGGGTTAACAACGACCGCCATCTTTGCTGTTCGGTGCTGGTGGAACCTGGACTACTACATAGCTGTCTCAAACTACAATGTCAGGTGATCTAGCTTAATATTTAGCCTTTTAACTTGGAAGCTTACAAAGAGCTGCAGAAAGAAGGCATATATTTTTATATTCTGCAATTTTTTCCCCTGATTTTGGCTCCTGCACCTTTTTAAAAGGGACTGATTATATAGACTATGACAGATCTAGGTGTCTCTGAGTCTGTAAATGTAAATATTAGATAATGTATAAAACAAAAGAGCTGTCAAAATAATTACTATAGGGAGTGATTCTTCCCAAACACAATAGACACCTGTTGGTTTTTATGTCTTCACCCAAATGTTTCAGTGTGTTTTGTATATAATGATTCATCTCCTGCTTGTGTCTTGATGCTATGATTGCGGTGATGGTTATTGTGTAGTTGACAGTTTTAAGGCATTTAAAGAACAGGAACTGCTTCTCTGGCGTCAGTGCAGGTTAAAATACACCCACTTCTGCGTGCATGTGTAACTAAAAGCAGCACTGTAGTATGATAATTCATGTGATGCCATATTCGAAGTGACGAAGTGCTTTCAAATACACAGCAGGTGAAGCAGTCCTGCTCTTCCAGTTGAACCTTAAAACACTGTTTAACATTAATAAATAGTGAATGTAGTGACACTAACGCTTGCAGACCTTATGTAAAAGATGAAGCATAAGATATTAAAGTCACACTAACGAAAATCTGCCCTCATTTATTTCTTCTTTCTTTTTTTTTATCTTTGCAGATACGCGATGGCCCTGTACAACCAGCATGTCTGTCCTGTAAATAACTGGTACAGTGAACACACCAACACACACTCTATGCCCTGATTCCAGTTATTCACAGTACATATTAATTCGACTTTCAGTACTGACAACCTGCCAGGGATGAAAGTCAGTCTCACACTAAGTCCGGTACAATGCATCCCATGACAATATTTATGTTTGACATTGTACATTGTCTCGTATAAACAAATCTCCCTGCCCAATTTTGAAACAAACTGTGACCTTGACTTTTTTCCATGATGGTCACAGCATATTTGGAATCAGCACAATCAATAATCCATGGGTATATGACATTTTCAACATCACTCCATGGCTAGAAATGTAGGTAAGAGCAATAAAAGTGCAATTTCAAGGTCAAGTCGAGGTCATTTGATGAGCAAGAGGTGTCCTGCCGTCTAATCTATTGCATATTAAAATTTGTTGGCTACACCTATAGTAGTTTTAGAACTAGAGGACAAAATTGACTTTTATTATTTATTATTGCTGTGACCTAATGATTGTGCAAATTAGGTGGTGGTTTCCATAGTAACCTTTCCCCCTACCCTGATTACCCATGTGCCAGCGTTGGTTGGTGTGGGTCCGGGGACTTGGGAGATCCAAATGTTGGGATGTGTGCACACATACGGAGCTCTCAACACATTTGAACCAGTCTAATCTGGACCCCACGATGGATTTCAGGATGCAGTCCTATCTGACCAGCCAGGATGCATTTGTCCACAGTGTCTCATAGTCTGAACATGAATCCATCCTGGGACACAGTCAGCTGTTGTGGTTTTTAACCCTATAAAGCCTGACCCAAGAAGAAATGCACAGAAAATTCAGATTTTTATGAATCTGAAGTCTTTATTTGCCCCTCTAACAAAATTAAAATAAAATAAACAAAAGTAATGTACATCTTTTTTTTAAAATTTGTTTCACACAGCAGACATTAAACATAATTCAATGAAGTGTCTTAAAGACATCTGAAATGTTCATAAAGATGGATTAGGTTTGTTTCCTATGTGTCTTGCTGCTTGAAGCACACGCTGCCTTTTCCAACTCTTTTTCCTCCATAAAAAACAATGTTCACATAATCCCGAGGAAATTCATAAACATGCAGAAGTGCTTGAATATCCAATTATCCCTGTAGTGTATGTCACGAAGAGAGCCAACTAAAACAAATAGAACAGTCAAAGTTGTCATATTGATATTGAAGGTATTAAAGGTCGTCATAATGATATTTAAGGTGGACCGACTGATTCAAGGCATCGAGGTTGCAGTGAATAAAGGCCTAAAACACTCCACCTTTTCTGTGCTAGTAGCTGGAGTGAATAAAACTAGCAAAGGCACATTACAAAGCCAGTCTGTTCAACTTGAAATTTCTGTTGGTGCAATGTTTTAGGTTCTAGAGGGACTTGTTTTTGTGCGTAGTGGAAAAGTTCGATCTGGACAGAAACACTTGTGCATAGACCATCTTTTCTCACCTCCATCAACAGGGCTCCATGCTCCGCTTCCTGCCTGGTCTGTCAAACACAGCGAGGCCAGATGAACATGGGGAGTCAACATTCAGAAAATAAAGTGTTCTAGGTGCAAATGGGAGATACTGCTGGCATAAATGAAGAGTTTACTTAAGTGTAAGAGGGAGTGGAAGGTTGTACATGGGAAACTGATAGAAAAGGTGAGGAATGCAGACAGAATAAGGGAGGCATCAGGATTTCTGCTTCAGCAGCAGTGATATCCGATATCAAGTGACTTCTCTGGTATGTGAACATTAGCCGGAATTTAAATTACCTGCCTGGTTTATTACATAATATGAACATTTCATACTTGCAAACAAACCAAAGAACATCATTAATACTCTATTAGTTAACACTGATGTATAGTTATGTACGTTTATCACACATTTTCTGTATACAGTAACTGACACTTGTTGGCTCCTTTGCCTATTTTTTCCTCTGTTCCTTTACAGTTTCACATGAAGCTTGATGACGTGACGATCAAAGAACAAATACAGTGACACCTTTTTTTTCTACTACACAAGACCTTTCACCTAAAACTATGAAGTTAAATTTCTACTTTTGTTGCGTAGAGTATGAGCTGTGATTACCTCAGATGTGGGAGCTGAAGTTCAGCCATTAACTAGTATTTTAGGTTTGCTGTATTGGTTATTCTTTTATGCACCATTTAAGTCATGGGCAAAAGTAAAAATGTGACCAAAGACGGTGACTGCTCTATGTTATGAACGTCAAAGTGTAGATGGATGAGCGTCATGCAGTCTCACACAAGAACATGTTCATATTTTTATCTCCCTGTTCTTATTTAAGTTCTGGAAACTATGTAAATGCTTTGAGTAAACATGATAAATAATGAAAGGAGAAGATTCAGTTCTCAATTTCGGGTCACAACATGTGCTTTCCACCACAAGGAGTTTTCAGCTTCTCCACATGACATGCAGGTTTTTCTTAGGTGTTTTAATTTTCCACATCATCATACCATGGTCATTGTCACTTCAATGCCCTTGACTAGTTTAGATCTAGACTCGGTTCTCCACCTTCACTAACAGACCAAGGCCTCAAGTGTAGAGCTAAAATGTTCCTTTCAGAACAATAAAATCAACTAAAACATATGCCACCTGTATGTAATGGATCACATGATCAAGGCCGTTGGAAATGACCACCATTAAGGCTCCATAACACATATTGACAAAAAGGCCTGTCCTTGCGTATGCCCATCTTTAATTTATGAGAAAGTTAATGAGTAAACACAACATTTTTCACAGTGAAGATCTTTAAATTTTTGAAGTGAAATCAGGCAGTGGCAAAAAATAGGTCCATGTGCATGTCAGATGGTGTAAAACTTCCTTAAGCAATCATAAGCTATTGAAATAAGGCCATTGTGATGAAACAGAAATAAAGAGTGAAAGAAGTAAAAGAAATGTGACAGTCATTGATATAAGGATTCTTTAATGAAAGTATTAAATATACAATACTATCAGTGAGTCATTTAATGTTTCTCAATTGCAGTTTGCTGCTTTTTGGTCTAATACTATAAGGACTTTAGAATTTACAATCCAAATGTGCCTTTTATACCATATCTTTAGATTTTTGGCTGGCTTTTTAATGAGTCGGGCTAAATTTGTCAGCTACATGTCCCACTCTAGCTCAACTCTTAAATTAAAGAGTTTTTCTTTTTGTGGACTCTCTGTAAATCTCAGGCCAGAACCTCACATAAATTTTCTTTGAGAATGTTATTAAATGGCCATAAATTGTGCTAAATCACTCCAAAGGAGGATTTGTGTTTTTTGTATGAGGCTCATTATGCACAGCCCAGCTGATTATAGAATTTTGATGTTTTTTTTCCCCCTCAGTATAGTTAATGCTCAGTTTACCTGCAACACTTTCTTCAGCTCTACAGTTGATCACATGCACCTGCTGATGTGACTGTGTGTGTGTTTGCAGGCTTTATAATGAGTCATGTGAAGAGCTGCTTCCGCTACAGAGGGGTCCTGTTTTGTGCTGCACGCTGGATAACATTCCCCTCATCAGGTCAGTGTTTGAATCCCAGGAATGTATCTGTAATTTTTTCGAAAACAGGAACTGAAACTATTCCTGTTGCGCAGTTGTCTGTGCCTGTTTCTTGCAAATCCAACCAACGGTGCCTTTTGATACTGAATGGCCTCCACTGGTGCGGTTGTTTAAAACCACTGCTATGAATCAAAGACAAAATCAACTGAGGATCCTCTTTCCTTTCCATCATAATAATAGAATTTATGTGCATTGTTCATATGATTTGGCATAATATATCATCTTGCTGATTGTGCTGTTGTGGTCTGTGGTTTCCGACAATCAGTATTATATGTTCTGCAGCGTATGGTTTAGTTTTTCAAACAATAAATAGTCACATTATTTTCACTCCCTTTTACTCTTTTTATCTCTTTTTGATTCAAACTCTATGTTGTATTTGGCACTTGATTGAGGGTTTGTTTTGAGCTTGTGAAATTTATGAACATTGAAGAGTTGCAGCAGACCATGAATGAACCCAGCAGCTATAAACCGTTGCACACTAAATGAATCATCACTCAATCCACTGATTGCTGCTGATGAACAACATGACCTCACATCTAAAGCCGCGTGAGTGACGGACAGGACAGAAGATGTCAAAAGGTTTATGCATAGGGTAGGTGGAGATGGTGGGAGATGAGTCAATACTTGCCCCGGTGGAGGGGGTCTTCTTCACCTCAACAGGAAGAAGAGCTTTAGTGGTGTGTAGTGGATCCTTCACCGCTCTTTAAAATGTCACCATGCTGAAATGTAAACATTTAGAATAATGAACATGAGGTTTACAGGCTCATTGATGCTTCCTTTGGCTCATCGCCTCATGTTTTTATATGGCTCTGTTTTTTGTATGGCTTCCGATTTGTTGATAAAGACCTCAACAAACTGTATCACTAGTTCCTCAACGTTTAAACAATTGACCATTTATAGACGTTTTCTGCTAAATATCTTTCTCAGGAAAACTATTTTAATGCTGCCAAGCAAGTGAGGATACTTATGCGTGGCCACTTGGATCCAAAACGTTTTCCAGCCTAAATGCAACATGGTAATAAAGTAGTTCCTCCACTGTCTGTGTAGAGTACACAGAGACAGCACTCAAGTAAAAGTACTGTTGCTTTATAATTATTATAACTCAAAAAAGTACGTACTTGAGTAACAAAAAAATACGCACCTGAAATAAACTACTCAAATAGTGGGTAACTTTATAACACAGCTTTTATTACAACCTAATACACTGTGTTTGAACAGGTTACTTAGTATATAGGTCAAGGGTCTGCAACCTGTGGCTCCCGGGCCATGTGTGGTTCTTCAGCCCCTGTCCAGTGGCTCCTGTGGTTTATCCAGTGATGGAAGTAACTCAAATAAAGCAGATAAAGAACAAAATGTGAACTAAATGAACAAAAAATAACACAAGACTGATGATAATACTCCACAAAATGAGCAAAATAAAAAACACTGGACACATCAATGAACAAAAACGTGAAAATTCACACAAATGAACAAGCTTAAGGCAAAACTAAACAAAATAATCCAGATAATGAACCAAACGATTCAGAAAACTAACAAAAATTTACAAAAATGTAAAATGGTAAATTAGCTGAATGAAAATCAAACACAAATGCACAAGATAAGCAGCAAAGTGAACAAAATAAAACAACAGAAAATTACAAATGATCATGTAAATGAACAAAATAGGCAAAATAATTAAAGAAGTCACACAAAACTGAGTAAAATTTTAAAAATGGAAATAATAAAGGACAAAAATGAACAAAATCACACCAAAATGGATACAATAAATAATTAACTTTTTTGTATTTGATTCTTCATATTCATTTTATTGATTATAATATGTCATATGGTTCTGAAAGGATTCGGATATTCTTGCCGCTCTGCGCACATATTTTGTTGTCTTTCTGTCCCGTAACGGCTCTTTACATTGTAATGGTTGCAGACATTTTTAGTTAAAAACTATGTAAAGTCAATATAAACTGTCATTTAGTCACAGATCCAGAGCTGGGCCAAAAATAAAATAAATAAAAATATCTTTTAATAAAATAAAATAAAACATATGATTTGCCTAAGATTTGTTGATTATTTTGTCCATTTTTGTTTATTTACTTGATTATTTTGCTAATTATTACTCATTTGTTTCTTGTTGTGTTGATTATTATTGGTTATATTCATTTTTATTAACTTGCTTGATATATTTATTTTAATTTTTATTCTTTTGTTCTTTTGTTTATTGGTTATACTGTTCATTTTGTTAAGTGATATAATTATATTAATTTTCATTAGTTTATTGGATTTTTTGTCTGATTTTGTGGCTTATTCTGTTCATTCATGCTGTTGTGGGCTGAGAAAGTAGGAATGCATAATAGGACTATTAATACTTGTCATTTGGAGGAAAAACACATATTGTGCCAAATTTACTCCTATAGACCGGGATGCAGCAAAATATAACTGTGGAAATACATAATTTTTAATCACAAATGTAATTCCTATTATTCAAACAGGTTGAAGAGGCTCTAAAAATAATGTTAAAGCATCAACATTCTCACTCAAAGAAGGAAAAAAAAAATCCAGTCTGCTTTCAGCCCTCTTGGATGTTTATGACTCAACTGCACGGTCACTGTCATTGGTCAGTTGTCCAGAACTCACCAACCCCACCTGGGGCTGGAAACCTGGAGTCTATATACAATCATAAATGGTAGAATGAAGGATCTTTGTTGTATTTTGAACTAAAGGACTACAATATGTCTCCTTTAAGATGTCGAATTTACAAGGATGAGACCGACACCTTTCTGTCTGTGTTTCTGTAATTGTGTTTAATGTGTATTTTGAAGTTTTACAAGGGAACATGTTAAAGGAAATGGCAATTTGTAAATAAATGTACCAAATTTTGCAAATTTTTTTCGCTTAGTGGGAGTGGTTGTTCACATTTTTCACGAAAGAGTTGGAAGAAAGCGTGAAGATGTTCACTCTTGGACTGATGAGGAAGTAATGCATTCTCTTTGTTCAAGTTTGCTTTAAATTCACTTTCTATAGACATCAAAACTAAGAAGAGATAAGTTGAAGCCACAATGCCATGAATTACAACGCAGATCCCAGCTACACCCTGGATAAGTCACCAGTTCATTGCAGGGCTGACATATAGAAACATTCATACCTGTGGGCAATTTAGAGTGACCGATTAACTTAAGTACATGTTTCTGGACGTGGGGGGAAGCTGGAATCCCTGGAGAGAACATGCACGCTCCACACAGGAATGCCCCGCGGGCTGGCTTTGGGACAAGGACCTTCTCGCTGTGTGTCAGGTGCACTACCATACCGCGCAGCTCATATTAACCACGCCTCATTTGTGTTCTTGTTGCAGTAAATGTGGGACCCTGCCACCTGAAAGTTGCTTCTTCAGTCTCATTTGCAGCACCGGGTCCTTTATGGGTGAGTATGGAAGTGTTGTTTGAATGAATTGAATTAAGCGCCCAGCCTTCAAAACCAAGGTGGATTAAGCCCCAAGACGTAGCTCCATCCACAGTTACTTTTTCATTCACCCGACATGCTGTTCTTAGTTAAACCAGACTCTGTGAACTCAAGACTGCAGGCTTGTTTTTTCAGCTGCAGTCGCTCCAGCCAAGACTCTGTTCCCCCGAACCGACTGCCAGGTTCCACATTACCCCCCCCCCCCCCTAAGGAAAATGTACTCTATGCCATTTTTCCTCTGCCCTTGTGTGTGCCTCCCATGACCCACGAGCAGCAGCCTTTTGACCATCAGGGCAGCTCCTCTGTCCTGTTTGTGCCAAAAAGACTTCAAACCAGCTATTCTGGGTGGTTTGTTGACCTGAATGCATGGCAGTTATTAATTTTTTTTGTGCTTTACACAACTTTGTCTGCCGTCACAACTCAGAAAAATACCATAGAAAGGTAACGCTGGTGCACTCGGATTCTGACTTTTGAAGTTTTGTTGCTGAGAATAACATGTTTTATAAATGAAAATGTAACTTACTGGAAGATTTTACACATGAAACCGTTGTAGACTTTATTAATTTATTTGCGAACATACTGTATGTCTATAGTGTTTGTAGAGTAGAAACAGTACTCAAGTTCGAATCATAGTGACTCAAGTAGAAGTACTTCTAAACATCAGTACTTCAGTAAAACAGTATCTCATAAAAAAAGTGAGTAAATTCGCAATGTGAAATTTATTACAGCGTCATATGTATTTTTGTTCATTTTTGGATATTTTGTTAATTTTCAAATTTAAAAAAAATTTGTTTGTTTTACATATTTTGTTTTTAGTTCAGTGTTTATTTTTATTAACTTACTTGGTTATTTTGCTCATTTTGTTGCTTGTGTTGTTCATTTTTATTAACATTGCTTGGTTTCTTTTGTATTGTGTTTTTTTAATTTACCTAATTATTTTGATCATTTTTGCTGATGTTGCTTATTTTGCTCATTTGTACTTGTTATGTCTCACATTTACAACCTACTTGACTACTTTGTTCAGCTTTTTTATTTTCTTCTTCCTTTTTTTTTTTTTTTTGTTGATTTTGTTGATTGTGGTGACCATTTATATAAGTTTTGCTGCCTATTTTGTGGATTTCTTTTTCGATTTCATGTTTATTTTCTTAATTTTTGCTGATTTTGGGTTTTTTCACGTATTATGTGCGCCAATTTTCTAACTTACTTGACCATATTTTTTCAGATTCTTGATTATTTAAATTATTTTGTCCCTTTTGGTCATTTTTGTGATTGTTTTTGCTCATTTTGTTGCTTATTTCATTCATATTTGATATTTTACCTAAATATTTAGGTCTTTTTTAAAATTAATTGATTATTGTGTACATTTTCGACTTCACATTGAGCTGTGGCCATATGTAACTGAACAGAAGCGCATGTTTTTCATAATATAACTAAGAGGACAAGGTATTCTGAAAAACAACTATTCTCAGAAGTACATATTTTGAAAAAACTACTCAAGGAGCTGCTCATCACTCAGGCTTATCTCAAACCCACTCAAATGTACCTAAGTTTCAGGTTGAAGTACTGTATGTTTTTATAGTATTTTATAGTATTTCTGGCTGGTTCATTCTTACCTACTACTATCTGAGCAAAGTAGCACCATTACCGTCAGATCCATACCATGTTGCAATAAATGTTTAAAACCTTGAAGGGAGTTTCTCAACAGAAGAAACGTATTTGCTCTCTGCCACATCACTCCGTCACTGTGTCGTCCTTTATGCAATATGACCTTTCACCAGGTCACAAGTTTGTAGTTGTTCTGAGAATGCGGTGAAGTTGGGGACATTTAACTGGGTGGCATTTCTCTTGTGCCGCTGATGTGAACAGATGTGCTGCTGCTTTTCATGACATCCCGCAATACAATGATTTGCAAATCCTTCTCAACATATGTTCAGCTGAATACAGCAGAAAAACAAGATATTGAAATTTCAAGCTGATAAACTCTATTGTTTTGCTGTGGCACAAACCTTACATTGGGTGGTGGTCAAATAACTTTGTTAAGTCATACATAACCAAGAAGAAGACGTAAAGTTTGCCAAATTATGCAGAATTCATGTGAACATTGCACTGGAAAAGCACTAATGTCATCAAGTCATGCATACTGCGTACAAGTTCAAAGGTCAGGAGGGGTTACACAGTAATGCACAAAGACACATTTGGTTGAAATAAAAGCATCTGTTACTGTGTGCAAGCACATTCCGTACTGTGATAGTTTCACCAGCTTCAAAAGTTTTCTTCTTTTCCATTCCACCCTTATAAACAATAGTCCGTTTATGTTTGTGAAGGAGTTTGTTTAACCTGAAGGTGTGGTGTGAGCGTGGATAAGAAGAATAGTAATTGTTGGACCAGATCGATCTCTTGCTGTGCAGCAACCAGTTGAAATGCACAGATATCCCGGTATCAAAACAGTGTTACAGCAGTTAAAGACTCTAATCACATCAAAAGGTGACCACGGTGTTCACTGCTGGACTGAGGATATGAACACTCAAACACTGTGGAGTTTGATGTGTGATGAGCACCAGATGTGATCAGCGTGATGGAAACGTGGAGGAGTGGTGTGAAACTGCTGTGAAGCTTTGAAGCTTTGCTGTTTGGTAAACATACAGCAGGAATGTGCTCATGCAGAACTGCAGCATCGTCACATTATATTAAGGATTTAGGATTCAGCCCTTTGGCCTCATTGTCCTTGAGCTACTCCATCTTGATTGTAAATGTTTGTAAAGGCTGAGTAAACTAAGATTATTGACTGCGCATTGACAGTGTTACTGAGTGGTCATT
>JAQQAE010011157.1:0-13754 GCA_029823295.1 Pseudamia nigra | reverse complement strand
AGTGTGGAAATTTTCAGTTACCCTCATGTAAGTGGGTGAATATGTGCGCAGTGAATAGCATCCTGGGATGTAGGAGGGTAACACCTTATGGCCAGAAATAAGGGATAATATAGAAATGAGGACCATGCCAGTGGTTTGCTCACTGTGTCCTGTTACATTTAGGGTGTTTTTACACTCAAAAAAACCAAAGCAAGGTTCATTTTTTTGTTACATTATATACATTAGGTTCATTTCACTTAAGGTGTAATTTTAAGAGCGTACATAATGCATCATTAGAGTGAAAAATCTAAATACACCATACAATGCTTTAATTTGTTTCCACTTGGCTCACTTAACATTTCTTTGCAATATCATCCAGTTCCCAGGTCTACTTTTGCATCTAAATTTGTCGATAGGCCTCCATCCACTGAAATGAATGTGCATTTATATCATTTTGTATTTTACTGTACTGTGCAATCTCTTTGCCAATACTTTGTATGAAACTTATTATTTTACTATGTTATTGTGTTTGTTTTCCATGCTTGTGATCTTGAATTGGTTGTATATCACATCATCCAGGGACAAGTTTTAGCCAATTACAGGTCTGTTCTGGCCAGTGTTTCTGTGGAGAACTAAAGGAGGGACTAGATGATGCTATATAGCAGATGGGACATTTTAATGAAACAAAACTGTTTTTTCCTCTCTACAAGTTATGAGGATCTTATATAGTGTCATAAAAGAAATTCAAAAAGTTCAATGTCATCACATTAAAGGGATGTATGGGTCACATTTTTAATACAGTAAGTGTCCACAAAATGTAAAGTTTTAGCATTAGAGTTAATTTTTTTATACTCCTGAGATGTCTGTCATGTTCCAAACACTAGAGTATTTGATTGCAGCAGGGAGACTCTGGGAAGAAGCCTCTTCTCTTGGAGAAGTAACGCCCACTGCTACGTTATGCTTCTTTTGTCCAGTGGTTAGGCTTAGGGTTAGTGTCATCCATATATATGTTTAATCATATAATACTGTTGTAGAAAAATACACCTACCATCGTATGCTTGTAGTGAACCTTTTTTTTGTTTGAAGACATGCTCAGACTCTGGGAGTGATGTCAGAGTGCTGCTGGCGTAACTTCCCCTCTTTCTGGGAGTTGCAGATAGACCCCTTTCTAGAAAAAACAGGCCTTTCAGTGCCTTTCATTTTAAATGTGAATGAGCTGTTGCTTATTATGCCCATTTTCTGTCAGTGCCATAGATACCACCACGTAAAACCATGTTAGGAATACCTTTGGGGGTTTGGGTCAGTCTGCTCATGCTGGAGGACTAGTATAGTCTGAAACAGACACCAACCCGCCTGTTTCGGACTCAGTTATCTGACACTTCAGTGTCCAATGTTATCTACTAAGTGAACATTTAAAAATAACATTTTTTGTGCCCCCAGCTCTGTTTTAGAATTTAAAGCCAAGGAAACCGTGTTTGTCCCATTAAATCCTTATATTTGTTCATCTGTACTTGCATCACCTGTCCCTCGATATCTCCTCTTGAGGTTTTCTTAGATTCTGTGCAGGCACAGACCAATTAAGAAAATGACTGATTATAAATAATCAGATTCATCATAGGCATTTAGGAAAATGTATTACATGCAAATAAGTTGTTCATACAAGAAAAGAAATGTGCTGTAATGGAAAAAGTATTGCCATTATGTTATAGCTGATGCACTCTCGTCACGGGGAGTATACAGTACCAGTCAAAAGTCTGGACACACCTTCTCTTTTATTTTTTAGAATTTTAACACTGTCAGTTAATACTGAAGACAAACTCAACCCAAAAACACTTTGAATCATGCAATAAACAAAAGCAATCTGCTGATTTATATTTTAAATTGTCCAAAGTTGGCACATTTTGCTTTGATGACAGTTTTGTACACTCACTGTATTTTCTCATCAACTTCACCATCAGCAACACTTTGTGACTTGTCAGCAGTTAATTTGAGCCATATCTTGCCTTCTCAATGTTCTCTAGACCATTAGTTGTCTTGTGCAGAGAAAGGGTGGGTTCAGAGTCAATATCAGTATTAGTGTTACTACAGTACATCTATTGTATAAATCCATATTATGGCAAGAAACACTTGGTTAAGCAAACAGAAAAGACAGTCCATCACTTTAAGAAATGAAGGTCAGTCAGTCAGAAAAATCTCCAGAACTTTGAATGTGTCCCCAAGTGCAGTGGCCAAAACCATCCAATGCTATGATGAAACTGTCTCTCGTGCTGACTGTTCCGGGATATAAAGACCAAGAGCTACCTCTGCAGCGAAGGAGAAGTTTATCAGAATTTCCAGATACAAAAACCAGTGATTTACAGCATCTCAGATGGTATTTGATGGTTTTTGGTAACTGCACTTCAAAGTTTGTTCAAAGTTCTTAAGATTTTTCAGACTGACTAGCCTTTATTTCTTAAAGAAAGTTCAACAAAATCATCAGAGGGTCAGTGCATACACTGCATGTGTGCACAGGGAGAGACTGTAATAATTCAGAACAATCTACATCTGAAGTCATTTTATGACATCATTTGGGCTCAATTATACTTATACTTCAACCAGATGATATCAAATAATTTTCCAGTTATTTTGAGGAAAAGATCAGTTTTGTAACACTTTGCATGCTGGGATATCATCAAAAACTTAGTGTGGCATTAGCATTTCATAATAATCTTATTATTTTGATACCAAAATCACTTCTACAGCATGAATGGTTGTTGAGACATGATGGAGAACGTATTTTGCAAGATATCTCGTGTGACCTTGACCTTGATTATGACCAATCCACCGCAGAAGTGAATCACCTTCACATATCCACTACATTCCACCAAGTTTGGTAAAAATCAGTCCAGGCACTCTCAGGTTGTCCTGCGGACACACACAAGCATTACAGCTTCAACTCTTTCTCTTTACTTGCCATAATATGGATTTGTACAGTAGTTGTAGTAGCACTAATAGTGCTGTTGACTCTGTACCTTCCACTGCATAAGACATAGTACTGTACAAATTAATTCTTGACAAGACACCTGTGAATTGAAAAGCATTACAGGTGACTACCTGGTAAATCTGATGAGGGAATATTTTGAGTGGCCAAAGCTAAATATGTCTACTTTGGACAATCATATATATATGTTTGTCCAAATCTAATATAATACATGTTCTGGGTTGTTGAACCCTTTTTTGTTTGCTACATAGTGCCATGTGTATTTTACAGTGTCAATGTGTTCAGTATTAATGGACAATGTGGAAAATATTACAAATAAAAAACACTGGAGGTGAAGGTGTGTGCAAAATGTTTGACTTTTTGAGTGGATCTGAAACTGTGGTTTGCAGTGACTGCAACATTGCTTTAGTGAGTGAGTGAGTTTGTGAATACAGAAGTTGTACAGTGTTAATTGAAAAAAATTATATTAATTTGAAGATAAATGTATTATATTTATTCAGTGATTATATGACATGTAAAATACCCAAAATGTGTGTCTCTTATGCGACACAATCTCCACACTTTGTGTTGTGTGTTGTTGGCTGATCCACCATGTGCAGTCTGGGTGTTGATTAGTAAGGCAGCATTAGACATACTGCACATAAAGACACGATAGGCTTCATATTCTTTGAGTTGGACTGCAACACATGTAATGTCTGCCTGCTGTATGGTGTTATTAGTGTGATAATTTGTGCATTTCTAGCAGATTTTAAAATGTAGTTTGAAGGCAGATGTAGTTTTTTCTGACTTCAAAATGATAAATAAATTTAAAGCCTTGACTTGAGCAGCTGAGTTATTTTAGTGCATGTACAAGATTGTGTTTGTTTCATCAGTAGATCAGTAGATTTTTGTCTCCACCACAGCTGAACCTAAACCTGCTTTTTTCTGATTGTGCTGTAAACATGTTTAAAGAATGCTCCTAAAACCAGAATATTAGATTCCCTACATGTATTAGCTGGAAAAGGATCTCTTAGGAAAAAGGCCTGTGTCCATGCTCTTTACATGACAACTGTCAATTTTAGAACACTGTCATATTTGGAATAATAGGAGAATTCTCATAGAATGCATAGAGTGATTAAAATGATTTTTCATTAGCTCTCTCAGATTGCTTCAGCCTAGAGCCATTACCTTCAGGTTTTTCTTTTAATCTGTCACCTGTCTATAGGTTTATGTCACCATCCAGACTCCTTTATGCAAAGCTTCACACAGCCTTATAGTAATGAAAGCCAGTTTTCTTTGTTCATCCCCTGGGGGAAATGGGTCATCTGTAAAATAATTATTGTTGTTCTCAATGCCATGATTGCTTCTTTGGTTTATGGGCATCATGGACTCGCATGCCAACTGACAAGGGGCCTCAACACACACACATATACCTGCAACACACAGCAGGACACAATCCAATTGCATGTATGCATAAGTGTATTTCCCCACTAGTAGGATCTGTGTGTGTGTGTGTTTGTGTTGATGCGGTGCTTGGCCATGTGGCTTATCCTCATGCTGTCATTTTAATCTTCCCTTTGTGTAACAGGGTGTATGTCTGTGTCTGTGTGTGCACAGGGCATGCACATTTTTTATTCTAATCATGTGGGCACTGATGCTGTGGATACATACAGTATGTGTGTAAACACACACAACATACGTTTCTGTGTCACTGTGTCACATGAGAGGATTAAAATCTCATGTCAGAGACAGCTTATGCACTGGTCAAGCTTAGCAACAATAAAATACAGTACCTCCGATTTATTATCAATTGCAACTCAGTCAACAAGTCCAGCACTATACTTTGCAGTGCCAAGGAACAAACAAGCAGTGATACATATTTAAAACAAAAATATTCAAATATTTTTGCAAAATAACATTCAGTTTTGGTCATAAACCATCTAAAACATGAGTCTGAATTAAGAAATTTAGCATTATGGATCTGGAAAGGTCCTAATTTTAAAACATAAGAGTAATTCATACAGTTCTACACTTTATTTTAAAACAAACCAATCATTTTCCTTTCTGGTTCAGTTTTGCTCAAAGTACCTTTGTTATTAACAACTAGAAGTTTTGAGATATATATTTTTGTTAGATATATATTTGTGTTATGGCAGTAACAGCATCGTTACTAATATTGTTGCTTTATTTCAGACAGAAAAAAATGTTTATTTGTAACAAAATCTCAGTATCAAATCATGATCAGATAAAACTGCTCAAGCTTAGCAACAATAAAATACAGTACCTCCGATTTATTATCAATTGCAACTCAGTCAACAAGTCCAGCACTATACTTTGCAGTGCCAAGGAACAAACAAGCAGTGATACATATTTAAAACAAAAATATTCAAATATTTTTGCAAAATAACATTCAGTTTTGGTCATAAACCATCTAAAACATGAGTCTGAATTAAGAAATTTAGCATTATGGATCTGGAAAGGTCCTAATTTTAAAACATAAGAGTAATTCATACAGTTCTACACTTTATTTTAAAACAAACCAATCATTTTCCTTTCTGGTTCAGTTTTGCTCAAAGTACCTTTGTTATTAACAACTAGAAGTTTTGAGATATATATTTTTGTTAGATATATATTTGTGTTATGGCAGTAACAGCATCGTTACTAATATTGTTGCTTTATTTCAGACAGAAAAAAATGTTTATTTGTAACAAAATCTCAATATCAAATCATGATCAGATAAAACTGCTCTTTATTTTTGTATGAATCATGAGTGCATTCATGACACTCACTGTAAAAGGAGGGCTCGTGGCCCGACAGCCAATTGGATACACCGTTTGCTTGATTGACATCCCTTTCGTTCAATCACATCTATTTTTAGTGCTGTAACTTGGACCGTGGGACCAGAGTTTGTAGTACAGGCAATTATGTCGGCCTCTGGGAATCTCCTGACTACCAACATTACGGATCTATGAGAAGAGAGCCTGAGTGTTCTGACATTATTCATCTTCGTGACTTCCACAGAAGCGAGGCGGCCTAGAGACAGGTGATTCAAAAAGTCGGAAACCAAACTGCACCCAGCCTATGGTGAACAGTTTAATCTAGCTACCTGCGCTTCAAATAACGTCAGACGCATTGGTGGTAAGGCTAGCTAGCCAGCCAGCCCTTTAAGCTACCGTTAACTGTAAATTAGCTTTGACGCTGGGATAGCAAGACCGTGCAGCTTCAAGCTATTGGTGCCGCTGATTGACTCCTTTATGGATGATAATGGATGCAAGGCGATGTCTCTTCTAGTAATAATCCCAGGAGGTACCCAGACCGGCATGTCCCCTCCGCCGTTTTTGGACTGGAAGCCAGTGTAAAGCCCCTCACAGGTGAGCTGGATTGTTAGCTTCCGGCTAACCACTGCTAACCGACTAGCTTACAGTTAATGACAGTGTTGTCTATTAGCATAAAAAATACACCATATCATTCTAATCAGGATTTCTATTGCTCAACCTACAACCATGGGGCCTGTATTGTGTTGCATTTCCCCCCGTTAAGTGGTGCGTAAAGCTGGTATATGGTGAGTTACCGTACTGCTGCTGTGACTCACTAGCGTTACTTATCTCCACCCTGTTTTCATTTGGCTTCATTTGCTGTCGCTAAAGCCAACTCCCTTGTTAACGCCAGCTCCTGTAACACGTATATAAAATGTAATAGTTTAATTTAGCTGCCCATGTCCGGGTTGTGTTGTGTGCACTGTTAAATAGGGTCTGAATTTGCGCGTAACCACGTTACGATGTAAAAATCTATCCAAAATTCCCTTCGGTCCTTCTATCTTCGGTGTTAGCAGTCTAACTCTAAAGGTTGGATTTAACGCGAGAGCATATTGTTAATCTGTCCAATATAATACAAAAATAAACGCTAAAATGTGATATTAATGATACATTTGGTATGGTAGATGTACAGTAACGTTGCATCTGAATCCACTGAGCTGTCAAATCAGCCGCCGCTGTCGTTTTCACTGAATCCATCCATCAGATCAGGCTTTTCATGTCACCTTTATCTACTAAGCTTCTCCCTCCAGACAAACCTGCAGAATTAGCCCAAAATGGAAGCTGAAATGGTGATAGGCGAGGTTTGTGGAGGGAAGCCATCCTAACCTGCCGGGTTGGAGCTTCACAGCCTGCTCGGCGCTGCTGTGACTGCAGCGGCCCATACACACCCAGCTGCACTGTGGTGGAGGTGCAGCTTTTAGGGGGTGCCTTTGTTTCGGGGGTTTACACATCCGACAGTTTGGTTTAGACATTAGGCATCATGTTGTTAATTGGTTGAAAAAACAGTTAAAATCCTATGGAGCGTTCATGTTGGACCAGCTGCTCTGGTGTGGCTTTGGTGGAGTTGGAATATATTTACAGGCGACGTTTTAATTCGGTGACATTACTGTTGTAACTTTTTGACTTTAGTGTCATTCTTTCTGGTGCTACTTTGACAGATTTTTCCTAACGCAAGCCATTCCAGTACCAACATGTTCAGCTCAGGACACGTGTGCTATTGCTTTTAACATGCAATCCTTTTCTAATATTTACAATATTTAGTTTTTGTCAAAAAGTTTTCCTGTAGAATTCAAATAGGAAAGTCCAATGGAATCTTTTGCGGCTAGAGTGGGGAATTTAACTGCCAGAGTGGGAAAAGGCTCTGAAATTATTCAAAAAAATCTGCTAGAACTACACTCACTTTGAAATCATTTACAAGCTGCTCATCATTTTACTAAAAATTTTTAGAAAATCTGCCAGCCAAAGCCAGCAGACTTATAGAATTTAATCTATGAGCCTCAGAGTAAGAGAAAGTCCAGCCAACTGCCCAGTAAAACCTGTTCAATCTGCGTAAACATTTGTGTTCATCTCCAAAACCTCATATTTTCTATCTTGCTCCCTGTTGCACAGTTTCCACTCAGCCTACTTGGGTATCATTGTGTTCAGGGAATTCTTCTGCTATTTAGAGTGGGAATATATTGCTGATTTGAGCAACTGATTGGAATTTCGAAGCATTGGTTAACAGTAAATTTCAGTTTGTCTGTGTGCATCACTGACAATAGAGAGTGAAGTCTCCATTGTAACCAGGCCTAAAGGATAGAAACCTTCATTGCAACCGGGCCTTCACTTCAGATACACCATGTCAGCAGTAGTTCAGCATCAGCTATCTTCAGCAAACTTAAATGTCAGCACTCAGCAATCACACCCAATTTCTTCTGAGAGTGCAGTTCTAGTTGCGATGGGAATGCAGTCATTATTCATTACTTATAGTTTATTATAAGTGAATTAAAGTTAATGAAAACACTCTATTTATTTAATGACACTGTGGTAGGGAAATTACATTAACAATACAGTGCAGTATAATAGTCACAAACTGTCTTTTTTTTATTGTGCACACCCAATGCATCAAGATGTACTGATCTATTGGGGGAGCGTTGGTATCAGCATTGATGATTGACATTGATTTTTGGCTAAAGTTGTAATTTCATCACTGGCAGTGACCCATTTTTTGTTGCACTGAAGGCTATTCTCATTCATAGAGGTCAAGGCCTTTAAAATTTAAAATCAGCCTAGTTATTTTTTTAATTGAATAGTTCTTTGTTTCCTTTTCTCAACAAAGGAAGAATAAATAACAAAAAATTAAACTAACAAACCGAAATAATATTGAAATTAGTCTTTGGTCACATTATTTTCAATACTGCTGTCTGTCCAGAATTTTACTCTGTAAATTTCCATTAATGTGATATAGCTGCAGAGTGCAGATTTAGCCCAAAATATCCACCTATTAAGGCCTATAAAGCAAGTTTGTTATCCTTTAGAGCAGGGGTCTCAAACTTGTGCCATGGAAGGCCAAGACCCTGCAAGATTTTCCTCCAACCAGTAGATTTTACTGATTAGCTCTTACCAGTAACTTACCAGTTTGGTTTTGCTGCCAATAACTAACTAAGGCTGGCCGTATGCAGAGAAACGCAACTAATCTTTCGACTAGTCATGATTGAAGGAACCTCGCACACAGCTGCAGATTGACAGCACGACGCACACCTGGGAACTGGTGCCAGTAAACAGGGTTGACAGTAAACATTGATTGCATTGTGACACACATGTCCACCAATGATAAAAGTCGCCAAGTCTGAGTCGTGACCAACACACATCGCCGCGACTGAGTCCTGGCGATTCAACATGTTGAATCGGCACGATTTCTTTTGGGGACGTCATCAAGACTGAAAAATCTGGGTCAAGAACCGCCGCACATCAAGCCAATTTCCAGTCGAGTTGAGATGAGTCGCGTTTCTCTGTGTGCAGCCGGCTTAAGCCATCAAGTATGACTGTGTCCGAATTGTATGAGCTCTTTGCATGTTAAAACAAATGCCATGTTTGGTAGCATTTTAAAAAAAAACATAAAATGATGAGATTTTGTTATTTACTTGTCAGCAACAAAATAAAAAAATAACCTTTTCGTTTCTTAAACTGTTCTTTGCCAGTATCTGTAGTTTTAGCACTTACTACTTGGTGTCATGTTGTAAATGAATGAAAATTGAGCATTTGATGGAAGACAAAACCCTCTAAAAAGTAGTATTTTGATATTTTTGTTTTCATAATTGGGGGAATGCACAGTGTTTAGTGTGCTTATTTAAATCTTATTTGTGCTGAGCTCTTTATTTCCAAATGGGATTTGACAGAAAACACACAAACAGTGACTTTTAGGACTTAAGTGCCTCCAGTAAACTGAAATGGATGTTTTTATTATTTTTTCCAAAGTTCTCAAAAGACTGGAATGTCACTATCAATATCAATTTAAGTTTAACAAAAGAGAGGGCATACAATTAATGCTAATGAACAAAGCAGCAGTAAAGGACAAAGTGTAGACTGACAGATCCATCCATCATGCAGGCCAGAACAGGTGAACTCATCTGCTTCTCGACTCAAGGGTGAAGAAGCGAGTCCATAAAATGAACAAGCTCATTCAGTGGCTCTAGGAAAGAAGCAAAGAAAAGGGAGAGAGGAGGAATGATGAGGAAGCCAAGCATAAGGACAGGCTGGAATGAACCACTTCAGAGTTATACCAGAATCTTGGCGTAGGCAATCACTGTACATTATAAACTGCCTGTCAGAAGTTTGGACACAAGTTCTCTTTGTGTTTTTTTTTTTTTTTTTTTTTTTTTTTAATTTTTTTTTTTTTATTTTAAAAAGTGTCCGTTATTGCTGAAGAAATCCAAACTGTGAATTGTGTCATAAACAAAAATGTATTAAACAATCCAGGACCTGTTTTATATTTTAGATTGTCCAAAGTAGAAACACTTAGCTTTGACAGCTTATACACTCATGGTATACACTCATGGTACTTCGGATTCACCAAGTAATCACCTGGAACTCTTTTCATTTCACAGGTGTGTCTTGCCAACAGTTAATTTGTATAATTTCTTGCCTTCTTGATGTGCTTTAGATATCAGTGGTTTTGTGTGGAGAAAGTGTGGCTACAGAGTCAATTGTCATATTACTGCTAATACAAGTACTGTACAAATATATATTATGGCAACAAACACTCACAGTTAAGGAATCTCAACAACTTTGTGTCTGTGCAGAGAAGTTTAGTAGAATTACCAGACTCAGAAACCAGCATTTTACAGGACCTTAGATAGTGTCTGATCATTCAGGTGACTGCATTTGAGAACACATTCAAAGCTTTTGAGATTTTTGGGATCAGGTGACCTTTTTGTCTTCAAGTAATGATAGACTGTCTTTTTTTTGTACTTAACTCAGTGTTTTTTGCAATAATATTGATTTGTACAGTTGTTGTAGTAGCACTAATGGAACTATTGACTCTAGCCATAATTCCTCTGCACAAGACAACTGATGGTCTAAAGCACATTAAGAGGGCAAGAAGTGGCACAAATAAACGCCTGAGAAGGCACAGCTGTGAAATGAAAAAGCATTACAGGGGATCTCTTTTATGACCAAACATCAAGAAAAAACACAGGAAAGAAAATAAAGAAAAAAATACTGAAGTAGTTTGTATTGATGTCTATGCTGGGACTGAACCAGTGGTGTGCTTACAAATGCAGCATGCAGGCTCATTGTATCACAAGAGGGTCAGCAATTGCATTGGAGTAAAAATAAGAATTTAACTGTGTGCAGAGTAGTGTACATGATTCACTGTAACATGTTTTCATATTGTAGTTCCTGTTGTCTGATCTCCTCTTCATTTCTTTACTTGGCTGCAGGATCAACCAACCACTGGACTGGATTCACTTTGTTCAAGACCTAGAAAAACCTGCTGAAAACTACCCATTTACCAACAGCCACCTCTGTGTTTAATCTATTTCCTCAAAACAGTGCACATCACAAACGCATAGCCAGCTGACTAAAAGTGGATACTGGCAGGTTGACATCCAGAAACGGATGGATTCTTCCATCCTGCAACCATACAGGCACTTTTTCCCCTCAACTTGTGTTTAGGTCAGTTTTGGCTCCAAAGAGACTGGATCCTCCAAAGGATTGTTGTGGGAGTGTGTTATCCAGGCCTCAGTGCTCTCCACTGGGGAAGGAAGCAGAGGGAAGTCCCTGGAGGAGAGGCCAATAAAAAAAAAAAAAAACTGCATGTAGATGTGAGGCGGAGCATTACGTAACTAACAGACACGCAACGCGACGCACTAACATGGACTAATACAGTGAAACAAGAAGACCGGGGGTAAATGAAGTAGAGCCTGATACAGCCCCAGAAGCTCTGGATTCAATTTTAATCCCTCATGTTATTTGAGCCTTTTCAACACATTCAAGCATCTATTATTTACATGGATACTAATGGATGTTCTACTGGATTTCACCACAGATGTTTTGGAAATCAACACGCCATTACTTCCTGCTTTCTGTCCTCCAGTTACAAACCTGGTGGAGCTGGCAGGTGAGGTGGTTTGAATCAGCCACCAGCAGGGGTTAGGGATGCCTCAACACAGGAAAACCAGGCTACTTCATTGGCCCGCTCACAGACTGCTGTTTCTAATACGAGTTTTGGACTGAAAGGAATTTACGTCCTCCAAGAGAGAGCAAGGGAGTGCTGTGTTTTGTTTTTTTTTTTTGTTTTTTTTTGTTTTTTTTTTGTTTTTGGTTCTTGGTTTTTTTTTGTTTTTTTTTTCCAAATTTAGTGGCCCATTCACTGTACCGCACGTGTGAGCTGCAGGAGTATAAGATAGAAGAAGGCAAACAAAGCCAAGTCAGATAATCATTCCTGAAGATCAGGTCCTCCTTTTTTTTTTTTTTTTTTTTTTTAGGCTGTAGCTTTTGTGTCCATCTCCCACCAAATCAGGTCTACCTCTGCCAACTTGTGTACCTCACTGAATTCCATCTAAAGACCACTCGGATCAAACCGGTTTAGTGACCAAACAGGACACAAGTGACATTAGAAGGAGAATGTTTTTTTTTAATTAAATTTAAAAAGTTAATTTTAATTTATTCAAGCCCTTCATGTCTGCTGAGGTTCTTTGCCCACTGGGACTGGATTGTATATAAAGTAGGACTTAGCAGCATCAAATCACAGAAGTACTACTTCTTTAAATGAATACTGGACCGAGCCTTTGTTTACTTGGCCATGTATAGGGTAGATTGAACAGATTCTTTATGTATTCAGTGACTGTTTCTTATTAGTTCATCCTGCCTTCCAACCTGATTTTGTGGCTGATTAAAATAAGCAAGGCCTGTGGAGCTCTTGTAAGCTTCTTTTAATCTGTCTCATACACAGCAGCTCAGGATTGACCTAAGAACATATGAAAACAAGTAGATATTGCTCCGTGGCAGTACTCTTTTCTTTGTGAAGTGTGTTTTCTTCAGCGTTACCATCATTTTAATTCCCCTTTTGTATCTACTTATACATTTTTTTTTATTTTTTTTTTCCCCCAAACCTCGCCTACCTGCCCCTGAAGTCAGCGCTCACCATTTACATGTGAGGGACTATTGAGTTCTGAATGAAGGATTGCTCCACATAGCAGTTGGTGAGCAAACACATACACACAGGAAGTGATGCCAGGAGGCAGTAGTAAGAGTGGAGGGCGGGGTCCATCCTCCTCACCCCTCCCACACGCAGTTGTCCCGCCCTCCCGACCCCTGCGACCCTCCCGCTATGTCCCTGTGTCAGCTGCCACGTTTTTCCTCGTTGGGTCCACAACGCTCTTCTTCTGCTTCACGTAAGTGGCTGCCAAGTTTTTTTTTTTTTGCAGACTTACTGTACATGCTGGGACATCATAATTCTTTGTCAGTATTGAAAGTATTGCAAACTGTTTGACTTCAATGTAACACTAAGTGGTGATACAGAAAGGCTATAACCACTCACATAGTAGGCTGCATGGCTTAGTATATTTTTTCACAGTTTTGAAAGTCATAACCATAACTAGTCATAGTCGAGCTGAAGCATTCATCTTGACTTCATGAGCCAGTAGAAACCAAAATTAAAAACAGGTTACAGCCAATAATATGCCATCTAAAATTGGCTCTGCCCCTTGAACAACCAACAATATTCCAAACACTTTTTTTTTCAGAAAATTGTACACAAAAAGTGCATTATTCTGTGTTTACACTAGCCTTGACAAAGTACGATCCCTAGTACAAACATATGGCTCAACCAATCAGTTTTCTGACTAAAAGAGGGCAGATACAACACCTCACAGGAAAATCCGAAAGAGGCAAAGGGGCCCTCGGAAAAGCAGAGAAAAATTAAGTGAACATCATTACGGAAGTCTTAGGGTGTACTCACACTGGCAGTTCGTTCCGCGCCTGGGCGCGTTTCACACCTTTAGCGCGGATCATTTTAG
>JAQQAE010011156.1:0-13754 GCA_029823295.1 Pseudamia nigra | reverse complement strand
GCCGCATCACTGTATAAGCCGCAGGGTCGGCAATGTGTGAAAAAAGCCGCGGCCTATAGTGTGAATTTTACGGTAGTAGGATGTCTTCAGTGTTCTCAGTCTTCAGTCTGCCATCAGCTGTGGTATTCAACAGTCTGACAGCAATGGGGATGAAGGATCTTCTATAGCGTTCAAGCCTGCAGTGTAATGATGTTAGCCGTCCACTGTAGCCACTCCTCCTTCCAGTCTTTTTGGCATCTCTGTCCAAGTTAACCATGGTGTGTCCAGGCATTTGAACAGAGGAGTCTGGGCAGTCACTGTTCAGCCAGGTCTCACAGAAACACATGAAGCTGGCGTCTCGAAACTCCTTCTGGTTCTGGCACCAGCCCTGCAACCATGTAGAGTCCTTCTCAGATCCAGTGGGATTGGTTGGTAAACTCTACATTTCCTCTGCCTCAGGCCCAGGAGTAAATTCTTCTCTCATATTTAACCAAAATTGATCCCACAAAGAAGATCCAAAAAAAGGCAAAAATTATAATAAAAAGTGGAGAAAAAACAGAGAGCTGCCACCTGCACCAGTGCATTCTAGAATTATTTAATTATTATTATTATTATTATTATTATTATTATTATTATATCTAAGTCAAATTAAATGTAACAGTTTGGTGTACTACAGAGTGCAGCAATGTCCCGCAAAGCTCAAAAACGATCAGGTAGAACACATATCACAGGGAGTCAGACTTTATCATTTTCAGCCCATGTCCTTTGCTGCATGTTATTCTCTTTCTCTGTCCAAGAATTCACTTTCTTTATCTCTGTGTCAGCTATGAAATGAAGACAAAAAGAACCAAAAATAAATCTTTCAAAAAATACAGTCAGGTGACATGAATAAATGACCAGCTCTCAGCATAACACACACTCCCACACAAACTCATGCACAGCACAACCTTCATATCTTTCATATTTATTGAACCTGTGCACAAACTGTGATGAAACAATGTTTTGAAAGCTCACATTTGTTTTATATACCTTTCCACATTGCTTCATTGCACAATACAGTGTATGGCTAATTTCTTAGGATATCAGTTGAGGACATGGTAGATTTAATAAGGTTAGAAGAATGCATGATGGCCATTCTCAAGCTTATGCACTTGCATGTGGTGTGTACTACAAAAATCAATACTCCTGTGTAAAACAGGGCGAAGCCCAGAATTAGCCTTGTATTGGCTGTCAAGCATCAACCTACTGGAGACTCAGCAGGGCAGATCCTTCTGTGTTAAGCTGCTTAAACACTCAGAGGTAGAGAATATAAAGCAGTGTGAAAATGCCTCAAGGTGTGAGGGGGCACAAGGATTGCTGGAGGAGAGGCCAGGAGGAAATGCTATGGAAAAGGGAGGAGCAGCACACTTTAGGAATCAGTGAGGAACCACTAGAGCAACCAAAAGGCCACTTAAAAGAGAAGATGAAGATGGTGCTCAGGCTAAATCAACTTTCCTATAATAGAAATTCCAACCCCAGAAATGTCCTCCTAGCCTCCTCATACCTCCTCTCCCTTATCCACCCTTCCTCTCCCCTCACGCCCACACACCACCCACCTGCCCTCTGTACTCCCCCACAGTAGAGTTCGGATTCTTGGGAGGTGTTGGGTGTCTACAGTGTCACAACTAAACAAAACCATTTGAAAACAAAGTGGGCCGGTGAATGTGCCGGCGCAATCCGACCCTTCTCCCTTTGTGGCCGTAGAGAAAAATGGCCTCTCAGAATCAAGGAGATGGGGGGGGGGGACGGGCAGGGGGAGGCACGCCATTTCAATCCACAGGTTACCCCCCATCCACCCGTCCATACCTGCCTTTACGACTCTTGTCCACCCTACACACACCCACATATTTAAGTGCACTCTTCAAAGGTGAACATGCTATCTGAAACAGAGCTATCTGTGTTGCAGTACTTTAAAGAACGAGATACCCCTTCCATCCCCTCTCTAACCTAACCCTTTCCCACTTCACTTTTTACTCACTCAATTGAATGCAATAATCCTATATGAGCCGAAAAGTTCATTTTTTCAGCTGTTGATCAGTTCTGACATGGTTATTAAAATATTCCTAATGTGAGTCAGATGAAAATCAATGCCCTATGCAGGTGATGAGTAAGTCTCACCTGTGACAATTGTAACGCAGCATGATGATGGGTCTGTGAGTCACTTCATTTTTTCTATGTCATATAAAACCTTTAGAGGTTATTAGCAAAAGGCCAAATCAGAAGAGATCACTGATATTTTTCAACATGACAACGCAAATACTGTATTGTTTAGGTACTTAAATATCTGTGACACATGTCAGGGGAAAAACATCTCATGACAACTGAGACAGATCATTTTAAAAGCAGAATAGGCCTGGGGAAGTGATTAAACATAGTGTTACTTTGCAAGGACATAGATATTTGAACATGAGGGGACATTTTAGTCAAATATCATTTTTTTTAATGCATCAATCTGTGCCGTTTATACATATGTTTATGAAAAGAAATCAAGCACTGGAACTGCATAAGCAAGAAAGTGAACAAAATCTGCTAAATTAACAAAAATGAGCCATAACATGGGGCCAAAAATTAACACAAAACTGACATAATATGGACAGTTTTTTTACTGTAGGCTAAATGAAGCCACATGTCATGACATTCTTTGAATTCTGCGATTTAAATGGGGGATAATAAAAAAAAATGTGTAAAAAAAAAAGTCACCTTATTTTACTGCTGTTTTGAATACAACACAGCAGAATGAACAAGCTAAACACCAAATCAACAAAATGATCAAAAATTAACAAAATAATCCACGATGTGAGCAAGAAGCTGAACAAAGATGAAGCCAACAATGAACAAAACTACCATTATGTGAAGCAGGGTTTTTTAGAGCCAAAGATGCAAGTCATCTAAATATATGGGGGGGGGTATTATGTGAGTAAATGCTCACAAGGGTGTTTGTGAATTTATTTCATTGCTGCATTAATATTCACTTTACTGATACTTCTCTATAAGGTTGTGCTAATTTTCAGATACGGCTGAATAGTTTAATCTATAGCAAAGTTCATGGGTCATTATTTTTATTAAATCGTATTCTACAGTACACCATTATACTGTATATGTGTATATTCAGTTCAGTTCAATCCAGTAAACCAGTTCAGATCAACTCAATTCAATTGTTTACTTTGTTTCTTTTCTTGATTATTTCTTTTCAGTATTGTTCACTTGCTAGATTTGTTTTTCATTTTTTGTCTCTTTTTATGATTATTTTGTCCATTCTGTTTATTCATATTCCTCTTATTTTTGGCTTATTTTACTAACAATGCTAATCATTTTGACAATTGACTATATGATGATTTTTTTGCACATTTTTCTGATAATTTTGCTCATTTTGCTTCCTTTTGTCATTTATTTTGTTATTTGAATTGATCATTTTATTCTCTTTTGTTCATTTTGTTGATTTGAATATTTTTTCTGTTCATTTTTAGTCAAAACAGGAATTGCATTTTGTCTTGGGGTTTTGCCTGCATTTTGAGGTTATTACATATATAAAGATTGTCAGGACTGACCAAAGACACTTTGTCTCAAAATAAATCAGACATCATAACGTCCAGTTCTAGTCTTCACTCAAATTTCACCAAATGTGGAGTTTAGAAAAATACTTTGCTTTCAGCTTTGCAACAAAATAGTTCTTGCTTTGTGAACACATTTAGAGTTAACAGTCAAATTAATTTAATGAAAAGCAGTGTTATAGTGTTGCATAGAGTGGATATACTCAGTGAAACTATAACTACAAGTATATGATTATATATAGTTACATTCCACCACCATTTGTTATTCATATATTCTCAGCTCGCCTTTCATGTCTATTTATTGTTTTTTTAAGTATTTGCTTAAGTCATTAAGTCCTTTTAACGGGATTCAGCCATGACAGACACAATGCCATACACAGGTCATATGTCTTCTCTATACACTGTTGATTATGGGAAAGTAATGCCCTCTATTTGTGTGTGTGTGGTTGTGTGTGTGTCACTGTGATGAACTGTCTGTCAATCATAGTCAGAGTTAATTATTTCGTTACCCCGCTGGGTGTGAGTGTGTGTCAGGACCTCTGACCCAGAGACTCGGGGCTGGGTCATACACGCATGCCCCCCTCAGAGTGAAGGGGTCCATCCAGGCCCTTCCAAAGACAGCCTACTGGCCACCTGACTCACTACTCTGCTAACCAGGATGAGGTGAGTGTTGTGTCTTTGTTTCTTTTTCATGACTATGCTCTTTGCTGACCAAAACACAAAACAATCTGTCAATTATTTATATGTAAGTATGGGAGTAAGTACGAGAGGTTTTTTTTAATTTTTTTTTTCTCTTCCACATTTGTTACTCACGGTGGTAGTACAAGAGCAGAGCATTTTGCTCTTAAAGCCATAACAAGCTCAGTAGCTTCTGCAGCACAAATACAAGACTGTAATCCAATTCAATTTTCAATTTGATTTTATTTGTTTAACGCCAATTGTAATCAACGATTATCTCTAGCCGTTTTACAGTTCAAGGTCAAGACCTCATGACTATACAGAGAGTAAACCCAACAGAACCACTGTTGTCGTTGGTGGTTAGGTGCTAGCGCACGCAGATTAAGGGGGAGGTATGGCTGTGTCGTCACTGTTTCAGAAATGATGTGTATAGGTTGTAAACAGGAAAACACAAGGCTGGTGTTTTGACATTTGTTCACTCTGGGACCTGGTTTCAAAAGGTAGCATTTTCGGCCTCCTGGAACACCAGGTCTGTGTGGATACAATAAAGAGCTTTTTTGGATACTTCTAAACTTGTTTCCATGCCGACAGCCCCTAAATGTAACTCACTTCCATGGTTCAGTGGTTGGTTAAGTCATCCTGGGTGTTTTTTACATGACTTTGCACATTGATCTGTCCTACGGAGAGAGGAACTGTCATGAATTTGCCACTAAGAGAAAGTGAAGACAAAACTGAAACATTTATTTCTTATAATCATGCTTGAAGAACATTCTGATCTAGCTACGTCACATGGTATACAGCTCAATACTATCAGCAATTAAAGGTACAGTGTGTAGCATTTAGAGGCATTGTTACGATTCAGTCCAAGGGGGTGTGGTTCCGGTAGGGATTTACTGACATGCACATATTCGGAGGAGGTAGGCGTATTGTGTGAGCTCTCTCCAATTCACCTGTTTTGGAAGCAGCTGGCAGAGATGGCATTCCTTTTTTGCAAATAGATACCTCTAAACCCTAAACACAGCACCTTTAAGTATTTACTCAAAATGTTATTGCCAATTTGTAACACTTCATATTTGCTGCATATACAGTACCTGCAGATATTGTGTTAACACTTTATATTTTATTGCTTTGTATGTGATGTCAGACTTTTATTTTGGTGCCACGTAACATCTGTTGCCACAGTAACACATACATTTGACTAAAAGATGACATTGTTTTGAATCACATTGTATTTTTGTTCACTTTCATTCATTTTGTTTTATTTTTTGTCATTATCTGAGTTATTTTCTTCTGTTTATGCTCATCTTGTGGATTGTTTTGTTGCTTTTCTGGTCAGTTTTGTTCATTTAGTTATTTATTTTCAGTGTTTTGTTATGTTGCTGCTTATTCTTTGGATTATTTTGTTCATTTTTTGTTAATTTTGCTGTCTTTTTGGTTGTTTCCGTTCTTTATTTACTATTTTTTAATTTTATTACTTATCTGGTTCTTTTTTATTCATTTTGCTGCTTATTTTGTTCATGTTCTCGATTATTTTATTCGCTTTTAGTGACATTTTGTGGACTGTTCTGCTCATTTGTATTCTTTTTTATTCGTACTCATTTTGGGGGATATTTTTACTTTTTTATGTTGTGGATATTTTGTTATTTTCTTGATTGGTCTATACCAGGGGTGTCCAATCATTGCCACAAAGGGCCGAGACACTGCAGGTTTTCTCACCAGCCACTCATTAAAGCGGGTGTTGTCACTGAAGTGTCATCAGTGGGAAGGAATTCAGTGGAATCACATGCTGAAGAGACTGGTCAGAAGGAAAAAGTGCAGTGTCTCGGCTCTTTGTGGCAATGATTGGACACCCCTGGTCTATACTGTCTTTAAATGCAGTGATGAAAATATGAGTACATGCTCCAAATATACAGATTTTTATGTGTTTACTAATTTATATAAAAAATACGGATTGAGTTAGACGAAAGTAGGTTATGACTTGATTACCACTGGGTCAGATGGCGAGACCAGTTGAGAACCAGTGGATTAGAAGAGGTGATATCCTCATCAACATTGTTTTATCGTTGATGTCTGTTTCACAAGATATCATACTGTTTCTTTTTCTTTTCTTCCCCAGAGCAAATTCAGCACACAGCAGTGGCAACTTATTGTACTGATCAGGATGAACAACATCAGTTATAGTAGGAAAAGCCAGCCGACTTGAACAAATCTCACCACTATGATTCAATAGACACAGTGTGTGAATAAACAATAACAGAAAGCTCCCATTTTAATCACATTTAGCCCAAAACTCTTGCTCGTCATTTTCCCACTGGAGAGAAATGAAAGCTTGTACAATAAACGGCACCTACATGTGTCTGGCTCCATAAACTCCACCACACATAGTGAACTAAATTGATCCAGAGTAACCCAGGAATGAAAATTAAAACACTGTCACCTTGTTTCTGGAGATGAAAGATGCCGTGTACAAGAAAAGAAAGCAGAGACTTATTGGATTAACAGCCAACACAATCTCATCTGTGCAGATTTGCCTCTGTGCTGTAAATGTGATTGTGGGCAATAACATGTCGATTAAGGGGCCGTGGCTGGACTATTGGAGGCTTTGTGTGAGTCTGCAGAGGAGGGGATTAGATTAGTGAGGGCCAGAGTGGGAAGCCTGGGGGGAGAGGCATTGAATACTGATGTGGACCTCGAGAAGTCACCACTTTGAAAGTAACACTTTTGACCACATGTAATATTTGCTGAAGAAATGTTACGTTATCAGGTGTTTTTCTTTATTTTATTTTATTTTATTTTGAACATTGTACATGTATACTGAAGACTACAAATGAACATCTATGGAATTATGAAGTATACATAAAAAAAGTGTTAAATAACGCAAAACATGTTTTATATTTTAGATTGTCCCAAGTGGCTGCATTTAGGTTTGATGACAGCTTTGCAAATTCAATACATTCTGGTGAGTTAATTTGTACTATGTCTTGCCTCGTTCATGTGCTCTCGACCATCAGTTGATTCATGCAGAGGAAGGGTGGGCACAGAGTCAGTGGCTCTTTTAGAGATACTACAACTACTGTAGAAAATCCATATTATGGCAAGAAACACTCAGGCAATTAAAGAGAAAAGACATCATTACTCAAAGAAATGACGGTCAGTTAATCTGAATGATGATGAAGACGATGAAACTGGCCCTGGGGAGGTCTGGCCCAGGAAACTAATACCAAGAGCTACCTCTACTGCAGAGGATGAGTTTATAGAATTACCGGGGCTCAGAAACCAGTAATTTATATCACCTCAGATACCATTTGATGGTTTTGGTGGCTGCATTTGGGGACACATTCAAACTGACCTTCATTTCTTAACAAAATGTTGGACTGACTGAAACAAGATATTAGTCGCTACTCAGGCATCACAGCTGAGGCATAATGGAGAAAATGATAATGCAGTATCTTTGTCCACAAAACTGATGCAATGTAAGTTTGCAACAGTTTTTCGATGAAAGATTCCAATATATTTGCATCATTCATTGGACAGCATAGTAATAGTTGCAGTATCACCTGAAGCGAGATGTGCAAAATGTCTATCAGTGAAGTTGTGTCTGTGCCGAGGAAATGAGAAAAAAGCTGATATGATACATGTAAATGGAAAATAATCACTGCAGTATATAGTAGGGCTGTCAAAGTTAATGCGTTAATCTGGATTAAGTTATTTGCATAATTAATTAGATGAAAATTTTCACACAACATCAAAATCCACAATTACACCCATTGACATGGATTAATCACTGCATTCTTAGTGGTACATAACCAGTGTTACTTTCTTTGACAAAAAATTTTTGTCACTGTTTTCATCACGAATACATTTTTGTGGACGAAAACGAAATGAAACTTAAAAATTAAGTCAAGAACTGAGACAAAATCTATGACTAAATTGAGCAACATTTTCACCAATGAATAAAATATGAAAATAGACAGTGGCGAAATCCAATCAAAAGGAGGGAAAGATACAAGGAAAAGACAAAAGAGACACTCAAAAAATGGAAGAGGCGGGACTGGATGAGAAGAGAACCAATCAAATTGCCTTATTGGTGAGTGGTGAGTAGTAACTTGCTACTGTTTCCGGGAAGACGACAGATGAAGAGACGATGAATAAAAGGATGAGAAAATGTCCACGTCTGAGACAAAAACAAAACAAGAGACGAAGAGACAATGATAAGATGAGAAAATGTCCACGGCTGAGACAAAAGCATGGGGACATTTGTGGCCCATTTCACATTTAACAATGATAAAAACAAGACAAAGTGTAAAGTGAACGGAACACAACAAACATGAAGAGACATTTACACAATAACCACCCGTATCTTTCCTCAAAGGTAAATTCGTTTAGACTTTATTTTGTTTTATTGTGTAAAATGTAACTGTATAAAAACTGCAGTGCACCAAAGTTATTGTTGCCTTAACATGTGACAAATTGGTGACTTAAGTAAAATGAATTGTCACCTTCATCACATTAGAAACACGTAACGTTATGTTACTGACATGATATCAATGTGATTAATGCTATGTTATAATGTTGAACTTGTTAAATGTTTGGATTTTATTAGATTAGTGTCACATGAAACTATCTTTACATGACATTTATATAAAGGAAAAAGTGATCAAATCTCATATCACATTTGACCCACCTAACTGCCAACTTCTTTCGTATTTACTGCTTCAAAGTCAATTTAAATGTAAAAGTACAGTGGTACCTTACATAAAGAACGCTTCTGACAACGAAAAATTCGTTTAACGAAGAAAAAAACTGCAAAAATTGTCCCTCGCACAACAAAAATTAATCGGTTAACGAATTGTCAGCTGCTAGCCAAGCTAACACAGGCTAACAGCTAATAGCGTTAGCCTGTAGTCACTTCCGGGTCTCGGACGTGAAAGACCCGGAAGCTAACAGCCGTTAGCCAAGCTAACAGAGGCTAGCGGCTAACAGCCGTTAGCTTGTGTTATGGACAGGCTGATGGCTTCAGCCTCTGCCCGATAGCCTCAGCTCCAGCTGATAAATGTGCTCAGCTCCAGCCTCAGCCATCAGGCAGAGGCTAGCGGCTGTTAGCCCGATGGCTGGAGCGGAACCGACGTGCTGCAGAAAAGTCAGAGTAACCCCACCAACCCCGAGTTTACAATTCATGGCTGCTACTCACAACTGAATGAATGTCGCCAATTTCTGTTGTATTTGTTTCATATTACATCAGTCATACACATAGTATTGTTCCTTTCTTATCCAATGCATGTTACTACACTGTTTGTATATGCGAATGCCATGTGAAGTTCTTATCACGTAGAGTCCAGTTGTGTTTGGAAGTTGTCTGTACACTGAAGGAGCCAGTGTTCCAGTATGCATCCATGTTTTTCTGACTTAAGATCAGGGCAGACTTTACATCAGTCCCACATAACTGGAACACACCATTAGAGAGCATTATTTGGCAGACGACGGATCAACTCACAAGGCATCTGGGATCAAATTCTCATACAATGCGACTGCAAACAAAAAATAATATGTTTTTATGGAGAATTTTCCAAAAGAAATCTACAAGAACATTATCCAGTCGCTCAATGGGGCAGAAGAGATAAGATTTAAAATTCAAATGGAACGTGGGGGTGGGACTAAGGAAATAAATATTAGCCTTACTATTATTGGTTGTGACTTGTGATGTCACAAAAAACTAAATCAAATTTTCCCTGTGATCCATTTTGTTCAGAGGGCTGTACTAAACAAGTTCATATTTTCACACCTTTTATTTTATATCGACCTCAAAACCAATAAAAATGTATTTTCAAAGTGTGAGACCTTCAAATCTTTTTAATAGACAGCTGATTTTTTTTTTCAGGTTTCACCTCAAACGCGTTGCCTCAAATGTAGCCGCTATCCGTATTTTCCCTCGGCAGTCATTCATGTCTCTTTCATGGTGTAGTTTTTTAACCTCTTGTTGCTACTTTGCCTTGTCCACCTTTCCATCTCTTTCCTCCTCCTGTCTTCTACAGACTAGCCAAGAAAAGGCCTCTCTGATTTCCACCTGACAAATTGTCTTATCAGTCAGTGAGTCGATCGGGGGGAATGAAAACATGACCTTCCCAGGCAGGGTCTCCCAACAGAAAACCCCGGGTGCACTGATTGGGACTGATAATGGCTGAGAGAAGAGGATACTGCACACTCACACTGAGACTTATCTGCAGGTACACTGATCAGCCATGATAAAGCCATAGGAGGATAACAGAGAGCAGTGGAGTGGCAAACAAGGACCATTAGGGTTATTCTATTCATACTTAGAGAGAGAGCTGGAGAGAGGGAGCAAGGCAGGCAGTTAAGTGGCTAACAAGACCCATTAGTACTATTCAGGATTTTGAAAGTGATGCTTCCCAGGCTGGATGACTGACAGGAGCGGACAGGAAGGGTGAGGGTTGGAAAGTTAAGAAAGTAGTTTACTAATGCACAAATACTGTTTGGTTATGACTGCACTGTTAATAGCATCGCAACTGAAATAGTACCTGAGTCCCATTCTCTCTCTTCCAGGTTATTGGACTCAACTTCAGGAAAAAAAAGTATTATAGTCAATGGTAAGAGGCATAAAATTTTGATTCTGGTTGAATTATGCTATCACTAACACATAATGATATTATGTCAGTTTAAATGATAATTTTACAAGTCAAGTCAATGTTTGTCATAAAAAACAGCCAAATATCTAATATATAAAATTGTTTATGTGCAACAGTTTAGAAGACTGCAATTCTGCATATGTTATATGTCACAAAGGCCAAAATGGTCACTATACATATACAGAGCATATTTTAGCTCATTTTTTTTAAAATAAAGGTGCATTCTAATTGTACTGTGAAGGTCAGAACAACCCCAACTTAAAGGTGTGGTCTATGATTTTGGCAAGCTGGTTATCAGCTTGTTCATAGCGGAACAATATACAGTAAGTGATTAAACAGGTGACCTGCCACTTAACATGGCTTACAGCCTCACAGTTGTCAAGCTAGTATGTCTGTTCTTTTCTTATCTGTACCAGATGTTGAAGGAATCTGAAATGCAGACTGTCTCTCCTCAGTCATCCTGTGGTTAGATACACTACAGTTGCTAACTCCAGCAGCTACTGCTACCATTGTTTTCAACTCTGTGAGTAAGGGAGGGTGGGTGGTTCGTTGGTTTGTTGGTTGTAAGCCGTGTTGAGTGCCAGGTCACCTGTCTAATCATGTGCTATGGACAGCAACAAATCATGAGCTACAAGCTAGTTAGCCAGCATTGTCATCTGCACTCTTAACAATTCAATATGGCTGATTCATCAGTGGAGTGAACACTACTAATTTACATCGGTTTACATTATTGCTTTTTTGTGTGAATTGTTTCATATTAAGTCAGTCACACACAGTATTCAGGTTCAGGCTGTATCTATACATGTTACACTACTGAAGCAACAGATTATGTGCAAAACACACTGAATGTAGTTATCACGTAGAGTAGATATTTGTTTCAGTGTTGTCTATACTCTGATACAGCAGATGTTCCAGTGAGTTCATATACAGCAGCTTATGTCACTCCCAATTCCCATCTCTGACTTCTGAGGTATATGGAACACACCATCAAGCAGTGAATGAGGAGAAAGTCATTACACTTCTGGTCATTTTGAAGTGCTGAGACAGCAGCTCTGACTCGACTGTAGACAGAAGAAGTCAGGGTGACATCACATAGCTGTATGCAATTCTCAGGTTGCAGTCTTTTGTGGATTTTTACTATGTCTTATACTTCAGCAGTTTCACAACAACCTTCAACTTTTGTTACCACTACATGACTTTTTCATCAAATCAAACCACGAACCATTTGACTTTATTAAAACGTGAATCAGATAAATGCAGTTACTTTAATTCACTGTTGCATCAGTGAATGATAAAACATCAGTTTTATTGGACAGTTTATTGTTGATTTTATCATGATCCAAACAGCAGATTTAACAACTTTTTTCTGCATTTTGAGATTATATCCTGCATTATGACTGATTTTGAAAGACATACATTTATGCACGCTACAAGAATTACAGATCAGCATCTCTACTCTGCAGAATCAGACATTGTAGAACATCCTTCATCCCCATTTCTATCAGAATTTTCACTATCACAGCTGATGGTAGACTGAAAACAACCCAGGATGAATTGAGTTTTTTATTGCTTTTACTGCACTGTTTTGATTATAAGCTAGTTATGTATTAAGTTGGTCACGCATTCATATGTTCTACCTTTTGCCCCATGTTTGTTTTGTTGAACTCTGGTTAGCTGTACTTCAAGGTGCATTAATTTTTCTGAGCAACAAAAGCAATGGATTCAAACACATTTTAAATGGAATGCAGGGTCAAAATGGGAGAAAGTTTTGGGTAGTAGAGGGAAAAACTGAAGAGGGTCAGTGCAGGGAAGAGAGTGCATGCAGAGGGAACTTTAACAAAGAAGTTTGTGGAAGGTTTGATCAAATAAGACAATATGATAGATTGAAGTGAGTGGAAGCAAAATTAATGCAGGAGTTAAAAAAAAGATGGGGGAAAGGTAAAAGGAGTTGGGGTGTGCGCAGAAGATAAATAACCCCTCCTCTTTACCTCACGCTTGGCTGCTTCAGGACGGGGAGAGACGGGGTAGGGGGGTGGGAGAAGAATAGCAGGTCACAGTAGACAGTGGGGGCTTTGTGGGCACTTATCAGAGTCTGATGGCAAGGCACTGGACCCATAGAGGAGACACTGTGAATGGCAATGATGGCCGTTTGCATTGGGACGTGGGCGGTGGAAGAGTCCAAGGGAAGAGAGAGAATGAAAGGATGAAACAGATTAGAAGTAAGGGTGTCCAAAAAAGAGGTGAGAGGAACAGGAGTGAAAGACATAGCGGGGGAGGAAAGAGGGGGAATGCACAGGGACCACATCGAGTGGTGGCGGCGCAGCACCTTGTAGATCACTTTACCAACATGAATGCACCTCCAGGAAAGGCTGAGGAAGGTGGAACGAGGGAAGGAGGGAGCACAGGGACACCAACAAAGAGTGAGAAGGTCATGAAGAGGTATATGATATGGAGGGGAAGGAAAATGGAAGGTGGAGGAGGCAGAGGAGTGAGAAAGATTGGGTTACAGAGTAGGAGAAGTCCAGTGTCACGTCCATCATGGTGGCGTTTCGCCAAAATAGCAATTCTGTTGTTTCAGGAAAATTAGGAGGAAAAAAACGCTAGTAAATGCTAGTAGGACATTTTGTATAGATATGCCATGGGTATCTCACTTCAAACCACATGCTAAAAAAAGACACAGTTAATACGTTGTGCAAGTGAAAGAGTGATGGTTAAAAGGAGCAAACATTTGGAAGGAGGTGAAGGAGGTTATAGTGGTACAAAAATTCTCAAACTTAATTCAGGAGACGGGGCGACACGGTGGTGCAGTGGGTAGCACTCGTGCCTCACAGCTAGAAGGTCCTGGGTTCGATCCCAACACCAG
>JAQQAE010011155.1:0-13754 GCA_029823295.1 Pseudamia nigra | reverse complement strand
ATCCTACTACCGATATATTCACTATCCCTCCTCTGTACATGTCCAAACCATCTCAATCTAGCCTCTTTGACTTTGTCGCCAAAACATCTTACATGTGCTAACATGTAAGATACTAACACAACAGACACTAACAAATAATTAGTGTCTGCTGAAAATCACATGCTTCACTTGAATTGCTTGCTCTGTCTTGTCAGTTAACAGTAGATGAACTAGGTAAGGATTATTATTATTACATATACAGTAATATACAGTATATGTACAGTATATGTAAATATACAGTAGATATAAAAAAGTCACAAACTGAAACTGTTAAAGGGGAAAAATAAAAAATAAACTTAAAATAACCTGGTTGCATAAATATGCACACCTTTAAACTAATACTTACATTTGCCCACTCTTCTTTGCAAAACTGTTCCAAATCTGACATATTGCGAGGGCATCTCCTGTGCACAACCCTCTTGAGATCACCACACAGATGTTTGATCGGATTCAGGTCTGGACTCTGGCTGGGCCATTCCAAAACCTCAGTCTTCTTCTGGTGAAGCCATTCTTTTGTTGATTTGAATGTCTGCTTTGGGTCATTGCCGTGCTGAAAGATGAAGTTCCTCTTCATCTTCAGCTTTCTAACAGAAGCCCGAAGGTTTTGTGCCAACACTGACTGATATTTAGAACTGTTCATAATTCCCTCCACCCTGACTAAGGCCCCAGTTCCAGCTGAAGAAAAACATCCCCAAAGCATGATGCTGCTCTTTTGGTGATGAGCAGTGTTGTTTTTGCGCCAAATATACCTTTTGGAATTATGGCCAAAAAGTTCAACCTTGGTTTCATCGGACCATAAACACATTTTCACACGTGTTTGGGAGATTTCAAATGTCTTTTTGCAAAATGAAGCTGGGCTTGGATGCTTTTCATTGTAAGATAAGGCTTCCGTCATTCCACCCTACCCCATAGCCCAGACATATGAGGAAGACAGGAGATTGTTGTCACGTGTACTACACAGCCAATACCTGCCAGAAATTTCTGCAGCTGCTTTAATGTTGCCGTCGGTGTCTTGGCAGCCTCCCTGACCAGTTTTCTTCTCGTCTTATCAATTTTGGACGGACATCCTGTTCTTGGTAAAGTCACTGTTGTGCCATATTTTCTCCACTTGATGATGACGGTCTTCACTGTGTTCCATGGTATATTTAATTCCTTGGAAATTCTTTTGTACCCTTCACCTGACTGATAATCTTTGAACAATGAAATCCCTTTGGTGCTTTGGAAGCTCTCTCTGGACCATGGCTTGTGCTGGAAGATGTGGCTACAAAAATGTCAGGAAAAGCCTACTATGGCTGAACTTTATTTGGGGTTAATCAAAGGCACTTTAAATGGTGACAGGTGTGCTGACTCCAGTTTAACATGAGTTTTAATTTAACAGCTTAAATCCAAACACAGCCACATCCCCAGTTATAAGAGCGTGAGCATATTTGTGCAACCTCACTACCTCAGTTGTTTATTTTTACTTCACCTCCCTGAAAGATTTCAAGTTTGTTTTTCAATTGCGTTGTACAGGTTATCTGTCACATTAAAAGGTGGAAAAAGTTGTGAAATTATTCACCTTGGTGTCAATTTTTTACATCACAAAAACCATTTGAACACGGGTGTGTAGACTTTTTATATCCACTGTAGTGTGTGACATTTACGCAATATCCCTGGAAATACATGCTAGGGTAAACAAATCTAGTAAACCAAAGAGGGTAAATGAAGATGAAGACATGAATCAACACTCTCTATATTATTGAAGATGTGAGGATTCGAATCAGCAGGCAATCACATATATTTTTAAAATAGCATATGTAGCTATCTGGAGGCTATGTTTACACAAGAATAATGGATAAGACTGTAAGAGATATTAACGCATACACTACTGACTCATTGCATTGAACACCCTAAAAGTGAATTGAATCAATGTATGAAAAATACAGAGCTATTGAAATTACTCATTATGTGCAATCATGTAACACTGCTAATGCTTTATTCGTTTTTTATACATACAGTACTTACATCAGCATGTAGAGCAGCTAGAGGTTGTATTGAAGTGTGTTGGTCTTTCAAAGTCTTTGTTCTCACAGCATGATAGCACTTCTTGTCTAATGGTCAATGCCTAGGACTGTTTCCCTGGAACTATCTCTACATTGCCATGCTGTCCACACTCCCAAGTCTTTTGTTGAGAACTTTACTTTTCCTTTTTGTGGGAAATGTCACAAAAATGAAAAGCATCTTTATCCTGGTATCACGGGGATTCTTGCTTTTCATGCTACGCAGATGCCCGATTGTCAACATCAAGGATTTAAGAAAGTAATTAAGAAAATGAGTAGAAAATAGGAAAATTAGCAGAAATTAAGAAAATAATCAAGACAGTACACACAAATGTACCAAATAACCAGAAAAGGTGAAGAAAAAGAAAGTAGTCAAGAAAAGGAGCAAAATTGAACTATAAATAAAAAGTAAATTAAAATAAAGCTAAAATAAGCAATAAACACTGAACAAAATTAATCAAGAAAATGATCAAATAAACAAAAATTAACAAAAAGAAGCTATAAAATGAGTAAAAATATACCAAATACTCAAGAAAAAATGAGCAAAGATTGAAGAAAACATAAAAAATGATTAAGAAAAAAAACTACAATAATCAAGAAAGTCCAGAAAAATTAGGAAATTATTGAAGACAATGTGCAAAAATAAACAAAATAATTAAGAAACTGAAGAAAATAAGTGAATGAGATGAAACGAGCGACAAACTAAGCTTAAAATAAGTATTGCAGTTGAACGACAGCATACATCTAAATAAACAAAATAAGTGCTAAATCAAAATGAACAAAAACATAGATGAACAAAATAACCAAATGAATGAAATTAACCAAACATGAGACAAAACTGCCGTTACTTATGTAAAGCAGGATTTTTACTGATTTTTAAAGAGCTGCAAATCTTGTGGTGTCTGTTTTGACTGCATGGCTCCAAGTACCTGATGTAAAGACTGTCAAGATTCAGCATCATGTGATGCTAAAATATTGAATATTTTTTGTTAGAAATGTATGTTGTGTTCTTTGTTATGTTCTCCATTCATTTTCCCCTGGGTAGAAGAAGGTGAGCTGTTTTTCTGTAACACTAAACAAGCACTTAGGGCAGTTTAAAAAGAAATACAAAACTTCAGTTGTCGAAAGGTTTGTTAATATTTAATGCAAACTCACTTTTTAAAGCAATATACAGTATGCTTTAAACATAGAGCAACAACGATACTGGATATAAGACACGAAAAGCTGATATCTGGATGAGAAATCTGTTTGGAGAGGTGGGATGTTAGCACTCTGTAGTTGTAAGGTTTAAGATGTTAAAACTGCTCCCTTAGTGAGCTGGAGATGGCAGCGACGGCTGAGGTGTGTGACCAAACAAAGGCAGCATGCAACTTCAGTGATTTCTTTTACTGGCTTTTCCAACCCACACTACAGGCCCCCAACAATAATAACCAGCCCTTATATGAAGGCACCAGCCCCAACCATTTCCCCAATAGACCAAGGGGTGTATCGACAATTTATATATACAGTGGTATCTCGGACAGCTAACGGCTAATAGCGTTAGCCTGTAGTCACTTCCAGATCTCAGATGTGAAAGACCCGGAAGCTAATAGCCATTAGCTAAGCTAACAGAGGCTAGTGGCTAACAGCCATTAGCTTGTGTTATGGAGAGTTTGTGTGATGGAGAACTGCTGCTTTTGATCAAAGAGAAGGAAATCGCTGGTGATACTGTACCATCATTGAAGCCATTGGCCCGTGGCGTGTCCCGCTCCCGGCTGTGTCGACACGGTCGGACACGGGCAGCGGACACAATCCCAACACTGGCAACGCTGGCCGTGTCGGACCGCGTCGACACGGGCAGCGGTGCGGCGCATCCCGCTCTTGGGCCACCGGCGGCCCGCGGCGCATGCCGCTGTTGGGCCAACGGCAGCGGCGTTGGTGTTGTTTACAGTTATGGACGTGTGCAGTGTCATAAGCCCAGGTAAGAATACATTTTAAATCATTTTTAGAACTAATTTCATGCATTCCGTTTCAGATAATTGATATAACTTCAAATAATAATAATAATAATAATGAATAAATGTGCACGTAGGGGTGTGTAATACATACTTTATATGGGAGTTTGTCGTGGGTCCAGAACGGATTACTTGGTTCTACATGTATTCCTATGGAAAAAGTCCATTTGGATAATGAATCATTCGGATACTGAACGTGACACTGGAACGGATTAAATTCGTTATCTGAGATACCACTGTACATTATTTACAGATAAAAACATTTTGCCTTATCAGAGAATCAGAAATAAATTATATTAATTTTACTACAATTTATGCAATAACTTACTTCACCAAAAAAACCCACAATAAACCAAACATAATTCCACTGTTTCCCCAAATCCCCCCCCCTCTCTTCAGTCCACTGGTGTTTCCCCAAACGAGGTTGATGGCTCACACCTGGACCTTATTCACACCACAGTCATGGGCGCGCCTCCATGACAATGGTGGACCTTTAAATCACCTCAGAGAGCGGGAGCATTACAGTGGAACAAACCATCGGGCTAACAGCCGTTAGCCAAGCTAACAGCCGCTAGCCTCTGCCCGATGGCTGAGGCTGGAGCGGAGCACATTTATCAGCTGGAGTTAAGGCTGTCGGGCAGAGGCTGAAGCCATCGGGCAGCGGCGCATCGGATGCGCTGATGAAATTGAGTAAGTGGCCAATCCTTCTAAAACTTGGTCAATAAATAGCCGTAATGGCGATTTTTAGTACTTACTTGCATTGTTTTGGTGCAGTGTTTGTCTGTGGTACGACAGACTAGTTTGTTTTCCATTTTAATGCTCTTACACTGTATTCAAATTACAATTTCATATCTGATAGGCGTTGTTAATATATTTTACTTCAACTGGTTATAATGTGAATGAACCTGAATGTTGTGTCAAAAGTTTGGTCAGTGTACTTCAGCCATACACAATGAAGTAGCAGAAGCTAAATCACCAGATTAGCATCATGTGGTTACCAATGACTATTGATTAGTGTTTTTGCTTGAAATGCCCATCGCTACATTAGACCATCAGTTGTCTTGTGCAGAGGAAGGGTGAGTAGAGTCAGTAGCATTATTAGTACTACTACAACTACAGTACAAATCCATATTATAGGAAGAAACACCTGGATTGTTTAACACTTTTTTGTTTACTATGTAAATCAAACATGTTCTTTCACAGGTTTAGATGCCTGTGAAATTAAGATCACTTCCAGTCTGTTTCTGAATATGTAACCTGGTTTCCTGTTCATATGATATAACCAAGAATACTGAGATTCTTTTGATGACCATTGTAATGGCTTCCACCAATGGCCACTTGCATCAGACTTTTTCAGTACACGCCCACCTCGACCCTGGAGTAGATATCAACGCCATCCTACCACAATGTGTTATTCACTGACATTCTCTGTTTATTCATATGGAACTCAGTACTGTGGTTTCAAACAGAACTGCATGGATTCTCTGTACTGAGATGAAGCCAGGGGAAAGTGCTTTTGACATGCCAACTTCATGGATTTTTTTTTTCTAAGTGGAATGTGAAGATGACTTTAGCTGCTATAGAGTTTGCCTCTTCTTTTGATTGGGGACAAACAGAAAACCTAATGTTGAGGGTGAATCTTTCTTTGAAGCACAGTGTATAAAAAACGAGATAATTATGTTTCCCAGTTACTTTGGTGAGAAAAGGTGTCTTTGTTACTCACAACTGCAGTGGTGTTATTTGTGCATCGTGGGAATTGATGTTTATGTACTTTTGTTAGGTACATATTTGCTGTTCTCTCTAAGTCTGAGGCTGACAGCATTTCTGCCCTCGAATTTTCCAGCAAATAGCAGTTATATCAAACAGTGAGCCAAATCTGTTCACTTCTGCTTGTCATGTCTGTTGTAATCTCTTGCTTTAAAGCTTGATTAACCTCCTGTTGTCCTCAAACGAGCAGCATGTACCAGAGAGAGTCTCTCGGAGTCACACAAGAATCTTAGCTTACGGAAAAGGAGTTCATTTAAACCCAGCATGTTGTTCTTTGTCGTCCTTCAGGCTAAAATATACTCAAGCAAACTACCTCAAGTGTCAAGCTGAACACAATTCTAGGCACCGCCAGTCACAATTACACCCAATTCCAGAAGTATTTCCTATTTCCACTTTGTGTAAGATGGAAAACCTAACCCAAGAGGCCATACTCATGTGTTATGCAATTACATCAGCCAGTCCTAATTCAGCACGCAGATGCCAGATGGATTGATGGAGATGAGCGAAGCCACACTTCACTTGTAGGTTCAATTTCATTTCAGAAAGATAATGTTGTTCATTCAGTTCAATCATGCTTGAAATATAGACTGCAGTATATGCAATTTTCCTGACTCAAAATTCAACTTAAAAAAGGACAAATAACATAGAAATTAATAAAGTTGTGAGTTGCTGTTCCCCTTTTCTTCTCCTGTTCAGTTTCTGGTCAGACAGATACCTGGGTATCTGGCAGGAGATTGGTGGGTAGAGAGCAGGAGCCTCTCATACATCCTGCCTTATCGATTTTCGGTCAGGGATGAAAGCCACAGATTCAGTAGCTCTTTCATACTGGGGGGCATCCCAAAAGACACATCAATCAAATCTCAAAGAGAACCAAGCCAATCTTATTTATTTACAGCCTTTTCAACATCATTACAATCCCAAACCAGGCTCTCTCTTCTTTCCTGTCTCTGTCTGACTTTCCTGTTTCACCTTCACAGGTCAGTCCATCAAAAGTTCCCTTCTCTGTTCTCTATTGTTAGTCTCTTAAGGACTTATTTGACATTGAACAGGGAGGGATCATCTTACATCCATTAAAAAGTAGAGATGCTGTGATATAATGCATGTCAGGATTAAGTAATTTCAGCCCAGCTGTCTAATCCCCTGAAGCCTGGCAGTTAATTCAGCTGGTCTGGCCAGAAAGTGAGCCCCCTGTATGTTTAATGAAGATTAAAATACCTATTTTCTCTCATGAAATTTTAATGGAAGAAAGAGAAGGAAGAATCTGAAAAGAGACAAATGAATCTAGAATTATCACCCAGGCGTTGTGTGCTTCCCCCCATCAGTCGAGTTACAGTTTACATCCATGTATAAACTCCAATCCAATGAAGTTGGTACATTGTGTAAAACCTGAATAAAAACAAAATACATTGATTTGCAAATTCCTTTCGAATTATATTCTGTTGAATGCACTACAAAGACAAGATATTGGATCGTTGTTTTTTTGCAAATATTCATTCATTTTGAATATGATGCCTACAACACATTCCAGAAGAGTTGGTACAGGGGCATATTTACCACTGTGTTCCATCACTTTTCCTTTTAACACTCAATAACAGTATAGGAACTGAGGACACAATTTGTTGAATTTTTGTAGGTGGAATTTTATTCCATTCCTGCTTGACATATGACTTTAGCTGCTCAACAGTCAACAAAAAATGACTGCATGGATCATTTGTTCATGTGTTCATTACAGTGTAATGTCAAGTGCCCTCTAGTGGTAAAAGAAGTAAAGCACTCCCTTATAGTAGTCTTTAAAAACCTCAAAACAGGGAGGAGGGCTAAGATGGTTATATAGTGGAACCCCGGGTTACGAGTTTAATTTGTTCCAAGATTGAGCTTGTAAAATGGAAAACTCATGACCCGGGACTGGTTTTCCCATAAGAATACATGTAAGACGAATTAATCTGTTCCAAGACCCAAGAACGCTGCCATACATAAATACCCATATGTGCATGCAAGGAATTTGGAAAAAAAATGTTTATTTATTATTATCATTATTATTATTATCTGAAAAGGAAGTAATGCTAATTATTTGAAAAGGAATGCATGAAATTAGTTCTAAAAATTATTTATAATGACACATTACCTTGGAAACAGACGGCTGCAGGCGAAGGAGGCTTGATGGTTTTGGCAATGATCTTTTGCTAAAATAGCAATCCAAAGAGGTTTACCTCTGCCAACTCCTTAAACTGTTATGACAATGGGTGACACAAATGTAATTCACTTGGTCTAATACAGGACCGGTGTACACTTTCTCGGGGTGTTTTTTTGTATGAACCCCTGGAACAGTTCACTGTGCTGTTGTCGTAACCTTCTCCTCGTTGTCCTCCTCTACGCTGCTGAACTGTTGCTGAACCTCCTCTTGTTGCAGTGCCTGTAGCTCCTGGAGTTCCACAGTTGTGAGCTCCTCGCTCCACAAGCAATTTCACTTGCAACCGAAGTTTTTGCACGTGAGCTAGTACAAAAATTTGCTTGATTTCCTCCTCGTTAGCAGAGAAATTTGTAAACCGATGTGCTCTTAAACTGGGGTTCCACTGTATTGGATGAAGTTAAGAATCCTTAAGACCCAGAGAGCCAAGCTCATGTTTGTGATTGTTGATAAATTGGAGGACTTACTATTGCCAAAACATCTTTTTGTGACGTAACTGTGGTCCCACCAGTGCATAGACTTAACAAAAGCAGAGAAGTATTTTGGCAAAAAAATAATGATATTGACCAGGCCAACACCAAACCTGCGCCCTCAGACTACCAACGAGAATTTCCCGTTGTGCTCCTGAATTCCCCAGTCTCATTCATGACATAGATATGGGTGGGGAAAAACCCCTGATGAGACCAGTCTCTTCCATTATGACAGTGCTCCAGTCCATCGGGGACTAGGGGTCACTGAATGGTTTGATGAGTGTGAAAATGATGTGAATCATGTGCAGAGGCCTGGGGTCACCAAATCTCAGCATAAACCTATGGGAGGTTTTGGATTGACATGTTAACAAACTTCTAAAATCAATGCCAAAGCACATTGAAGCTGGTAGCTCATGGTGGTCCGAGGGCTTGTTGAATCTTCAATATGCATTACATAATTACAACTTCTTGTAATTTGGGCAGCCTAAGAAGTCATATGTTTTATGCTCCTCTGTGTGGAAGATAATCTAGAATCAGGTGTTTTCAAAGATCGGCCATGTAATAGTTGATTGACAGCTTTGATTTCTGATTGCTGTTTAGATTTTGTCATGTGCAATAAACCCAGTGGCAGCTCCCCTATCTGACATATTGGTGTCACTTTTCCACAATGGCATTAAACATCAGTTCATTTATGTTTGCACATGATACAGCACCTGTTTATGCAGTTTTATTTTTGAAACTATATTAATATTTTAGCTTGGCTAAAGCAAAGGTATCTCTTATATTTTATCTGATTTTGAAATCATGTTTTTTTTCAAATGACATAACAAGAAGTGATAATGATCATAATTCCCTTAGCATTTAATTTTCACGTTTGTCACACAGCTACAGGTTTATCTCATTCCTGTTGTCTCTCAGCCTTTGTAGTACCGGTACTTGCGCTCCTACACTGTTTTTCCAGTCACACATGTGAAAGCTGGTGTCACATATCAGATACAGACAGTTGCTGTAGGGTGTCTCCAGTTTGAGGGCTGAAGCCCTCTGCCTCCTCAATCCCTTGGCTTTTACTTCAGGGTGTTGACAGATATTATTCATTTGGGCAGCCCTAAAGGTGATCTAAGCAGAAGTAGAGCTAACATGATTTGAGGCAGAGGGACCCGGAGGGTGTCAGTGCCTCATGCCATACCTTGGATGGCTTAGTAGATGTGAGATATCAATAGAGTGGATGAGAGCGCAGCTCTGTAGAGATGTGCTGCTTGAAATCTATCACCTGTTTTTCATAGATAAGGATATTTATCATTGGCCAAAGGGAAAGGCCAGTGGGAAAGAACTAAGGCATGGATGGCCACTCCATTTAAGATTTGATGTCCTACGGCATAGACAAAGCCATTGTCCCTCCCATTGACCTGCAGGGCCTTTCTCTGGACCTGATCATTTTTCATCCTCAGCAGAAAACCCATCATCGAAATATAGATGAAGATTTTATGTACCATTTGAGTACCCTTGCCACATAACTGATTCGTTGCTTGACTCTGCCAAGAGAGGAAGTAAAGTAAGTGAAGTGTGACATGGAGCCATTTTGAGAGGATAAATCAAATCTTAATAAAAGGCAGTCTCTCTGAGTGGACACCAGGGGTCTCTTGCCCCTGCCCCTGCTGTTAAGTATCCCCTAAACCCTTTGCTATTTAAATTATACTGATGCAATCTACTTGAGCACAGGGCATCAACAGGGGGTTGTCTGCATGCTCTTTTCATGCTATTGTGCCCTTTTACAAGTCAGTGCCTCAGAAGACATCATGTGGAACCTAACTCTCTGTGGTTCTATTTACTTTCCCCCCTTTTTTATAGAAGTAAAGTCAATGACTAGAATTGGCTCAAAGCTCTCAACACTTAGAACACGTCGATTACTCTCTCACTTTATTGGTACAGGGCCTCATTAATGTAAAAAGTGCTCAGCCCTCCTGCCTAGCAGACTATGAACAAAGAACTGCCAAGATAAAATGCCTGCTAACTTATCATATTCAGTAATATCCTGGAGGTTTTGCAGTGGGTTGTGTATTTTTCTTGCTCGCTCTCATAACAATATTGGCTTTCAAGTATGTGGGCAGTTATGAAAGGTCATCCTAAGTGTAAATTGTCAATACTGGATCAATTTTGGAGGGCAAATATGCTTTGGAGCCCCCATAATAGAAGGTTTTATCTTATTTTTACCCACTGCACATTCACACAATAAGATTGATATCGTTCATTGTTTGATGAATTCCTAATAGACCTATAAACTTGCAGAGCTTAAAGCCAAAGGAACGCCTGTGAAAGCCAAATGCAGGCAATGCACTCGGACCACCCCACTAGCTAAAAAATTGCCCTCATATAATTCCAATGGAATCTCGCCCAGGCCATCATGCTTAGTATTGAAGGATGGGTAACTTGTGTTGGTTGAATTAAACCTTATTTATAGCTCATTAGGCATACAGTAGGGCCAACTGATGATCAGCATGAGAATAAATAATATGTGTTGAAATAAGATGCCATCCTGCATGGTGATGTGTTCCACAGACAATAAGTGGTGCCAGAATGAAATGCTTCTTCGTCTGCCATCTCTTGTGGTTTTTACTTCCTTAATATGATGAGGGTGTTATTAAAGTGTAAGATAGCATGTCCAGACAGATGTTTGCATTTGAAATGTCAGTGTCTTACTACAATCTGTCAGAGACAATGAGATGAAATTAATATTTTACTTTCCCATTAGACAAGCTGATTTTCCATGACAAAGATGTGTGGTAAAGGAACTGTAGAAACTGAGTGGCACTGAGTATAGCAGTTCGTGTAAATACACAGAGAGAATGTGTCAGGTATGGTTACATATTCTCGACAGTAGAACATATCAAGGAGATTCTGAGAACAAGTGTGTTTAAAAAAACTACTGTGTAACTATTATGCTTTGATGTTTTTCAAACTGATCTTGCCAGTGTGTGGATATGAATTTGTTGTGTTTTTGGTATAAATTAAGTCACACCACACATTCCTGATGTGCAAGAAATTGAGGTTCCATTATAAAGTGATGAGTTTAAAGGATTAGACATAATCAGACATACAACACATAACCTTAACTTTTTTCATGATTGAATTATTTTCAGTAAAACAGGTTTATGAGCTATAATGACTCAAAATTTGGAAAAAACAAATTCAGTCCATATATTCTGTAGAAAATACAAATTTTGCTGAGTAGCTTAGTGAATATAAAATAAGGTTACTTCCAAACTTAATGTAGACAACTTTAATTGCAGTATGAACATCTGAGAGAAGAAGATGCAGACGATAGGGTGAGATGGGGGCAGATGATTCGCTGTGGCGACCCCTGAAGGGAACAGCCGAAAGGAAAAGAAGAAGGAGAAGATGAACATCCTTTAGTTAACACTATTGAAAAAGAACGTTAGAATGTTATGGAGTTGGAATAACAGCTGTAAGCCCTCCACATCCTCAGTAAGATATGCATACTTTCAAAAGCAAGGTAAAGAAAGTATGTCCTTAAACCCAAATTGTTTGCTTAATCCCAATTTTTTGCAGTAGATCATCTTTTGGGCCATCAATGCTGCACAAAGGACACAGATATTTTGCAAATATGTGATTGGTATACTATTTCTTATTTCAAAAATGTGTCTGAAGTCATTAAAATGCTCTATTTCTCTCTTAATTCTTTACATTCTTTGTTTTTCAAGTTTTACCTTTATCTGATTTAGTCAACACCCTTAAATAACAGGACTAGGCAGATCCGTTAATTATGTATAATGACCAGATTAGGTCCTACATGAACATCCATCCAGAGAGAGACGTAATCTCTCGAGTATGTCCTGGGTCAGTCCTAGGGCATCCTCCCAGTTGGACATGCATGAAATATCTCATCAAGAAAGCATCCGAGGAATACCTGAATCAGCTCAACTGGCTCCTCTCAATGCCAATGAGCAAGTGGTCCTACTCTGAGGTCCTCTTGGATAGCTAAGCTTCTTGTATGTGAACAAAACTCGTGATATTTCGATGATATTGACATCTTCACAGAACTATGGCCATAAGCAGCTGCCATACCCTGCAACAGAGTCTATGACAAAGGACAGCCCTAGCAGAGTCAAAGCCACACCAGGAACAAGTGTTTCTTACTGCAAACCAAGGTCTGACTTCATACAGAGACTGTAGCAGCAGGCCATGAACCTGCTACTTATGGAGATCTCCCCACCAGGTACTCCTAGGGACACTGTTGAATTCCTTTTCAAATTTCACAAAACACATGTAGACTGGATGGGCAAACTCCCATGACCCCTCCATCACCCTGCTTAGGGTATAGATTTGGTCCACTACCTGGACAACAATTGCCTCCTTCCTGAATCTGAAGTTTCGACCGGGCTCTCCTCTCCAGTACATCGGCGGAGACCTTCCCAAGGAGGTTAGGAGTGTGATTCATGTAGTTGGAGCACATCTTTTGCCATTCCAGTCTGTCAATCCACAGGTACTGACCCTTACCTCCATGTGACATTTTAAAGGTCTGGCAGTCATGACAACCCCACAACATCCAGAACCTTGAGGAACTGTGGGCTGATCTTATCCACCCCTACAGCCCAGACATCAAAGATCTTTTTGGCCATCTTGATTAACATAGCCACACTAAAATGCAAGTTATTCTCCAAGTCTACAGTCTTTGCTGCTTGTATAGAAGGAGCGGGGGTTGGGTTGAGGAGATTCTTGAAATATTTCTTTGACTGCCAATTATTGTCACCAACTGAGGTCCACACAACCCCATTCCCAATGTAAACAGTGTTTACTCTTCTTCCACTCTTGAGTTGCTTGATGGTTTGCCAAAATGTCCTTGAGGCCAACTGAAAGTCATGTTCCATAGACTCACAGAACACCTCTTATACCCAAGTTTTTGCCAAATGCAAGTTTTTGCCAATTCCACAACTTGATGGCAACCTTCACTTCCACTGCCCACCATTGGGCTTGAGGATTTCTTTCACAGCAGGCACAAATAACCTTACAGCCATAGCTTTGTGCAGCTGTTTCAGCAATGGACCCTGCTCAACGTGATTCAGTCTCAATTTTCCCCACCTTTCCGTGGTGATGGTTGAAGCTAATGGTGAGAGCTGAAGGTCTCCCAGACAGACGTTCTCAGGGCCCCCTCACTATATACTCCGGTCGAGGCAGATGGCCGCCTACCCTGAGCCGCTGGTTCTGCTGGAGGTTTTTCTCTTCTGTTACAAGAAGTTTT
>JAQQAE010011154.1:0-13755 GCA_029823295.1 Pseudamia nigra | reverse complement strand
TAAGGGCTGTGACTATGCCTTCGTGTGGGCCCACCACCTGCAGAAAGGGTTGCACAGGTCCGGTGCTGGGTGGTTTTGGTGACAACTGATGGTCTAAAACAGTGGTCCCCAAACTTCTTTGCGCCACGGACCGGTTTAATGTCAGACAATATTTTCACAGACCGGCCTTTAAGGTGTGGTGGATAAATACAACAAAACATAATAAGACCGGCATAGAAACTGGTATTTTCTAAATATAATAATTAAAGTGAATCCACTATGTACTGTATGCAACTTTATTGGCAGTGTCCTTGTGACATCGCGCAAACATCATAACATGAGTAACGGCCTCCAAGCCCCACACGCTCTGCTTGTAACGGTAAAGGTTAAACATGCTTCAACATAAGATCCACCACAAGAACAAATATAAAGTACATGACAAATACAACTCACCATGTCGTTAAATCAGTGGGAGCCTGCACTTGTTTCTCTGCAACCGGACGGTCCCATCGAGGGGTAACGGGAGACAATGACACCCGAAGTGTGTTACTTATGTCCAGTCTGCTCATAATTTTGTTTTGGTTTCTGTCACTGCAGAAAATCCCACTTCGCACTTCAAGGCTTGTCTTTTAATGCAGATGCTTGGTCTCCTAGTGGCAAAGCGGTTTTGAAGGATTCATTGCCTCATTAGAGCCAGTTGCTGCAGCATATTATGCAAAGCAGGCCAGGTGCGTGGGAGCAATGTGTTGTAATAAATCCATATTTGAAGTATTATTTGAAGTAATCCTGGTATTGTCTGTTAAGCTTTGTTTGTCTTTGAAGTCGCAGGTTTCTTCTTCTTCTTCTGGCTGCTCACTGGCTCTTTTACCCTGCGCAAACAAACTTTCCAAAGACATTTGTTTTTCGTTCACTTTGCGAGCTTAGGGGTTTCAATTTAACGATAATGTACGTAGAATGTGTTACCGGCCGAAGTTGCCACGTTGCGGATGTAGGTAAGACAATAAGGCGAAGAGAATCCGGTAATTTTCCAAAATAAAACACCGTTCAGAATCAGATAATGAATAAAACGGAAATAATGTAAGCTATGTATTCTTTCTGTGCGGCCCGGTACCAATTAACCCACGGACCGGCACCGGTCCGCGGCCCAGGGGTTGGGGACCACTGGTCTAAAATACAAAACATGTTCTGGATTGTTTAACAATTTTTTTTTACTACATAATTCCACACGTGTTCTCATACAGTTTGAATGTCTCCAGTATTAATGTATAACGTTGAACATAATAAAAATAAAGAATTCTGCAAGTATAAATCTGTGGACAAAAACACTGTGTCCACTACAAATGACAAGTGTATAATGAGACAAAAACATGCTTTAATGCTCCTACCTGAGTCAGAACTGTACATGTAGACAAACTTAGTCCAGTGGTAGTGTTCGATGACTCCCACCAGCGCGTCCTGCAGCTCAGGCCTCAGCTGGATGACGAATTGGTTCGCCGTCTCGATGGGGAACGACGGTGTAACAAAGCAGACGTGTAACGCACCGCAGAAAGACATGAGCATGTTCACCGTCTTCCTGTCATATAAGCCGATGATGGCGTACACACCTTTGGAGAACTGGGAGCAAACTGCAAAGAAGGCAAAAAAAACAAAAAAAACATTATTCTTATTGCATTATAGTTTTATATTGAAAGATAAACATTTTCCTTTTGTCTTCAGGGTTGATTTTCTCTACATTGTCAGCTACAAACACTGTTGTACTTCAATGTCTTTTTATTGTAAAATGCTAGACAAACATTCTATTTTTATTATTATTATAGACTTCAGTATACTAGCTTTAAAGTTTAAGTGTTCTCATAATAAATCATTTTATAACAACAAATTATATTGCATTAACTCTATCTATTGTGATTAATTGATTAATCAAAATAAGACAATGTGATTTATTGTCCAAAGTGAAGAAATAAATCATGGAATCAGAGAAGACAGGTGTGTTTTTATCTTTTTAAATCATTTGTCATAGATATTTTTATCGTTTTTACCTTGTTGCATCTATACATGTTATCATTTTTTGCACCTTTAATTGTATTTTCACATTTTTGTGTATTTTACAATTAATTTATAACCATAAAGGTGTTTCTGTTTTCTTTTGACTTTTATTATAAGGACAAAAATCAGCTCCTAAACTAATAAATATTTGGCTAATGCTAATTATCAATACTGACCAACAGGAACAAAGCAAAAAATTACAGGTCAACATTAACTATTATGAAAATGCATCTTTATTGGACTTTAAGGTTCATAGACTCTGTGTGATGTCAAAAGCTGTGAAAATATGAATATGCTCAGTGCTGCCACTGATAGACATACGTAAAAAACAAGTTGTTTTGAATTTTTGGAATTTATGACATCACAAATCACAACCAACCATAGTTGGTGGGATTGCTGAGTCATGCAGCAATCCCACTGTTGTTGTCTTCAGTCTACATTCTTCTTACACTTCCGTATGTTTTTTGTTGTTTAACTACTGCTACATGTTTTGTAAACAATTCAAACTTCATATGTTTCAGCTTATTCACGATAAGTGTACTATTGCTTTTCATATTTCTAAACTTTTTTCTAAACATTTTTAAAATATGAAGCTTTTTTGAATTATTTTTTCCCATAGGAAATGAATGGAGAACGCCAACAGAATGTGTGGTTACCATGGCAACGACAGTGCCTTTGATTACTGCTCTACCAAATAGTTAATTTTTAACTATTGATGCAGAGATGGCAAATTTTCTAGTTTAAGGCGGTACAATGCTGAATTTTAACATCACAAATTACAGCCAATCATATTCAAGCTAAAATTGGCTCCACCCCCATGAAGAACTGGAACATGGTCCAAGATAACATTTATATTCTGTGATCACCGCCTGATTCTGATCCCACATCACCTCCTGTTCAACCAATCAGATCATTTTCTAATTAAATTGGGCGGATACAGCTACTAACGATGAAATCAATGTGTTGTATGGTAACAATGAGAAAACCAAGGAAAACACAAATCAGCGCACCCTCATACAGGAGTCGGCAACGTTTACAAAGACATAAAGAAAAAAATACGTATGTAGAGCCACAACAAATATTTGAACTCCTTATGTACTCTATGATAGCGTGTTAAAATCTGTTTATTATTTGATTCACTTTTGTTCATTTTGTTTATTGTTCTGTTCATTTACTTATTTTGCCCATTTTTGCTCATTTTATATTAATTTTTATTCAGATGATTCAATTTGTTTTCAGTTGTGTTAATTTTGTGGCGCAATTACATCTTTTCTTATCTTGTTAACATTTTGTGTATTTTTGTACATGTTTTGGGTATTTTTGATCATTTTTTTGTTTTTGTTCACACACTTGACTATTTTGTTGATTATCTCGCTCATTTTGCATTCATTCTTATTCAGCTGATTTATAATTTTGTCATTTGTGTTAATTTTTGTTCATTTTGTGGTGTATTTACTTCAGTTTCCTCGTAATCTTGTTCACTTTTTGCTCATTTTTGTCCATTTTCTTGTTTTTACTATTCAAGTTTGCTAATTTTATTCATTTTGTATCATTTTCTTTCATTTGTTCATGCTGCAGATTAAGGCTTCACTTTTATTTTAATTTCAGTTCATCATCTGGTTCATTTTTTTTCTCTTTTTGTTTTGTTATTCTTGTTGTTAGTGCTTACCGTTGTTCATTTCACCTTACTGTACCACTGAGCCACTATCGAAGGGCTAAAGAGCCACACGGGACCCTGGAGTTACAGGTCGCAGACCCCTGCCCTTACAGAAGTCTTTAACAGACACACACTGTATAAACTGTCCTTTAAGTGCTAAGATATGGGACCTTTTAAAAACGTGACTTTTCATACACTGTTAATCATTTTTAGTCTAATAGCTTTAATGTCTTGTCTTATTTATGCGATAGACAACCCATTTGTCCATGTGTTCCTCACCAGTGTTGAATCCAGTAGAGGTGAAGGCAGATTAGGGCTAGTGAGGTTAATCAATGCATCCCCAGGGTTCCGCTGACATTCTACTGGCAGCAGGAGGCGGTTTACATTTCTCATTTGCTTTTCTCCCCAATCCTCTTTTTTCTTCTCTCATTGTCTGCCTGTCACTCTTTCACACCTTCTAATATCTTAAAATAGCTCATTATGTTCATAGCCTTGTCGTTGAAGGTGTATTTCCTCCACACTTTGAGCATAGCTATCTTTGCACTCTCAGGTCGGGCTTGGGCTATTTTCTGCCGTGGCAGTGGGTGGGCCTTACTTATCTCAGTATTTACCAAACAGATTGAAGTCTCCGCCTGTCCCCGTGTGAGAGCCAGCTCTGTGCCAGGAGCTCGGGGAAAGACAGAGAGGATGGACCGAACCCAAAACGCCTAACCTGTCACAGACCGACATGCCTCCAGGCAGGCACGTGTGAGTGTGACGGAGGCAGAGGGAGGGTGCAAAAAGGGAGCAAAAGGGAAATTCACTGGTATCACACACACATATGCAGCCTCGAGTGCTCCAAAAATCTGGTGACTCACCCTACTTAAAGCAAGCCCTGAAATAGACATTTTGCGGCTCGCCACATCGGCTCAGTAACAGAACTATCTTCCCTTCATGGTCTGCACACGCTCTCACCAGTAAATGGACACTCTCATAAGCATTGCTTTCCCTTAGCGCACATTATATTTCCCTTTACAATTTTCTGGTACCAATTTCACTGGTGGCCTCCATGTTCTGCCTGGTTAAAAGGTAATGAGCTTGTTTGACTTTTTGTGCAGCGCCCTATTACTCTGCCCTACAGCGTGTTACCATGTTTCACTGAATATGAGTCATTTCTGATACCTACAGTATGTCTAACACACAGAAAAAGAAAAACCTGCAGCCATGTGGCACGGACCTCCTGCTCCGAGCTGGCAAGAGAAGCGAGTGCTCGTCTAATTCGACATGAGCATGACACAGAACATTAGTGTAGCTCAGCGGTCTCAGGTCCTGTTCAGATGACAGTATAGAGGAGTGGCATACTGAGTGTGTTTGTGTTCGAGCGGCCTGTTAGTGCTGCCTCCACATGTGTAATGACATCGAAGGAAGGGCTGCGAGACCCGAAGGGACCTCGAAGACCCCAGCAACACCTGTCCACCCTGGCACTCGGTGTCTTCTCACCACAGCTACAGCTGCCATGACGGCAGGACGAAGGTTGCCAGGGTAACGGTCTGTTTCTCTGGCAGCAGCTACTGTAGATACGAGCTGCTAAAGGACTTCTGAAAGATGGGAGTGTGATGGAGTATGACTATTAGGACAAGGTACCATACTGTAAAAACTCATCTTCTTAGGGTCTTGAGGTTTGTATAATCTGTCATCTATAACAAAAGCTGTGAAAATATGACCCTTCTGTGAACATTCTTACTGTTGTCAGTCAAGAAATACAACAACATGCCCTCCAGGAAAAACAAGTGGTTTAAACCCTCAGGCCCTCCTCAGGACTTTTCAGGGCTTTTCAGCTGTATTTTTTGCTCTCATCATGACAGTTATTCTTGAATGCTAGGATGATGATATCTGACAAAGATGTTCATTTTTTAGCTAATTTTGGAATTTCAGCATCAACACTGAAAAATACTTTTCTACTGCTTCATACAAAAACTCACATTTATCATGACCGCTGGAAAAAAAAAGCTGGACTGTGTGCATACAAGGATCAAAATACTTTGTCAATATCCTTATAAGTGAATTCAGTTCTATTTGTATAGCACCAATCATAAACCATCCATCCATCATCTTCTGCTTATCCTGGTCATGGTCACGGAAGCAGCAGCCTAAGCAGAGAAGCCCAGACTTCCGTCTCCTCAGCCACCTCCTCCAGCTCCTCTGGGGGGACCCCCAGGTGTTCTGAGGCTAGTCAAGAGACACAGTCCCTCCAGCGTGTCCTGGGTCTGCCCCAGGACTCCTCACAGTTGGAGCTAGTTTGGTTACTGGGGATTGGACCACCCAGGACTCTGCCTTCAGCTGCCACCCAAACCACACCGGACCCTTACAACCCTTCCTGCAGGTAGTGGGCCAACAGGAAGACAGTCATTAGGAGGGTCTTCTGAATCGCTCTTAGTCTGACCTGTCACCTAGAACCAATTTGCCTTGGAAGACCCTACCAGGGGTGAATTGCCCCAGACAACATAGCTCCTAGGATCACTCAGGCACACAAACCCCTCCACCACGATAAGGTGGCGATTCAAGGAGAGGCCAATCATAATCAAAGATTATCTTTAGGTGCTTCACAATTCAACGCAAACATCTATCAATACAGAAACCAACAAAACCTCCACGAGAAAGCCTAGAATGGACTTTAATAGGCATATACAAGGACTACAGATATACATGTAAATCTTAAGGTATGGGACGTTTAGTAGATATTTGTGTAGTCTACAAATGATGCCCAGGGAAGGTCACTCTCACTGTTTTAGGTCTGTGCTAGTGTTGAGTCCTTCATAAACTTGGAAAATTGACTTTAGCTTTCTGAAATGCTTAGGACGCAGTTTGAAACAATGCACTTGGATGACTAAGCGTCACTTTTTTATTTTTCACTCCAAACAATCAGTTGTAACTTCCAAAGGTCAGTGGTGTGTTTCAGCACACATACAAATTCTGGATCACCTTCTGACTTCACGCGCTCACCCTTTCCAAACGTTTCCTCTGAATGAACAAGTTGATTTGCATTCGCTTTGGAGTTTTGAGCCGCGAGGATAAAAAGCGAGGAAAAATCCTAAAGGGACTGATACTCGCACAACAGGAGGAGCTGTCAGAAACAACTCATGCAGCTCATGTCTTCCCTGTTCTCTGTTTCCTGTGCCCTGCAGCTGTTCCTCTACTTAGCGTGAGCCAAATATCAAATGACAGACGTGTCTGTGCTGGCTGCACAAAGAGGGCGTGTTTGTGACAGTTGTTCCTGCATCTGTAGTTGTGGATGATGGGAGGCCTGTTACAGAGCGACGCAGCAGCCTTAATACTAGCCATAAATGTTTAACGGCTAATGCACGAGATATGAATTTTCTAAACATGCCATACATTGATCATCGGCATGCTGACTGGTTTACTTGGAGATGTAAATATAGTTTGATATGAATCAGTAATGTCAAAAATGATTTATAAGATAAGATTGCCTTTATTGTCATTGTCTAGTTAAAAAACATACAATGAAATTGTGATCAGGCAAAATCAGAAAAGGATAAATTGCACATTCCAGGTAAACAATTACATGTTTCATTTAACTTAAAATAAAGCTCATATTTTACCTCTGTTTTAAAAAAATTTAATATAAATACACCAATGTTATCTACTGCCTCCATCTTAGCTTTCAAGATTCCACATCCACAGTGACACTGCATGGGATGTGTAGTACTGTACATCTGCCTGAGAGACCACGCAAAAATCCTAAGTGGTCATTTTTCAAAATGGCTGCCATTGTTTTTTCATTAAAAAAGTCATAACTCAGGAACAACTTAACACCATTTTGCACAAATGGTCAGTTGGAGGCAGGGATGAAATGCACTAATTTGGTGGGCAGGATTTAACAATATTTGGACAAATGGTGGTGGAGCTAGCAGAGCACAGAATGTCAGGGGTCTGATGGGAAAGCTAATGCTAACCACAAGCTAACTGACACGGTAAAATTTCACCAAGCCAAAGTGATATTACGGTGTTTTTAGAGTTAAACACTGAACCACAACGGCAGTCAAGCGCATCTCAGTTGAAACGATGCTCTATTGAATAAAGAGAAGATATGAATGTTCAACTTCACTGGCGAGGTGAGTTACCATAGCGACATGTCAATCACAGCACAGCAGAGCAGTGATTTGTCAGATTATTTGGTATAGAATCTTAATAACGGAGCAAAAAGTTAAAGATGGACCACCAGATCACTTACTGGAGGGCCCACATAAAACATTTGAAACCATGATGACTCATGACTAAATAATTAATGAACTTAGTACTGTATTTTCAGACAGAAGTTCAATGTAACTCTGAGAATCAGGGCTTCATGGAGCCCACTGAACGGTGCCCTGCATTACCTGCTGACACCTGACTGATCACATCCCCAGTGTAAAGCTGTTGTGTGTGTGTGTGCACATCTGGCCCCAAAGTCTATGTCTTACACTGCTGGAATTGAGACTGGACAGAAGTCTCTATCAGTCCAGTCGCCAATCGCCGGACATGGGATACAACCACACTCCAGGATGAAGCCGACTCAAACCGATTCTGATTGATCTCATCCCAAGTGCAAGTAAGTGAGGCTTTTATTTGGACTTTTGTTGTTTATGACTTGTGATGTCACAAATCACAAAAATTCAAAGCAGCTTATTTACTTTGTTAAGATATCTTAAAATAAGATGAGATAAGATAAGAACATAGCAGTATAATCAACATTCAGGTCATTTAGCATGCTTTTGAACTGGGATTAAGCTCCATATTGAGTTTCAGATTTGACTGGTGAATAAAATCGTGTTTCATTCTGACTTCATTAACATGGCAACCGTCTGTCTTTGCTGTTCAGAACACGCCTAGAGATGAAGATGATACTGTTGGCTAAACTCAGTAAATTCTTCTCATATGTTGATTGGTAAAGTTTCTCCGGAGGTTGACCAGAGCTCGCGATGTGTCGATTTCTCAGGACTGCTTGCATATTTTCACAGCTTTAATTTTACAGCAAAGAGTTTGTATAAACCTCCAAACCTGTTAAAGATGGGTTTTAACAGCAGGAAACCTTTAATCTGACAGAACAGAAGGAAATAAAATGTAAGAAACTCCTAACACAGATAAGAGGATCTGATATCATTTTACTGATCGATATTTAATGAAATGTCAGCATTTATCTATATTATTGACAAATTGATAGTGGAAGGTGTCAAGGTGCCCTTGTGGATTGTACCTGCCTCCCCATCTGTTCCACTGGAGCTGCTCAGTAACCATGATGCGAGGCTGTTGTATTACAAAAGCAGATCCTACGTGTGTGTGTGTGTGTGAGAGTGTCTTTTTTTCCAATTGGTCCGTATCACTTGATATGTCAAAAAATCAATGCAGTTGAATTGAATTGTCCCAAGAAGAGTCACAAAGCAATTTTTCAAATGTATTTCAGGCAACCCACAACCAAGTTAGTTAGAATCGATGCAAGGAAGGTCTTTGAGCGTTCTGCCTAATGCGTTTCCCCCGGACGGATCAGTAAGCACATGCACTTCAACCATACATTCTAATAAGTTTCTTCTACAATGCTGCTCTGCAAAGGCAAAGTGCAGCAAATCAGCCCAGAGTGAAATGAAGGAGACACACCTTTACATTTTCATTTGTTTTCTTTCATACACTTTGAGGTGCTTTTTTTTGCTGATTTTATTCATTATTGTTCATATTGCCCACTATGTTGTTAGATTTTGTTAATTTCCTTGATATAAGAATTCATTGTCCACTCACTTTTGTTCATTTTTGATTATTTTGCTCATCTCTGTTAATTTTCTTGATGATTTTGTGCCATTTTTGCCTCACTATCTTCCTAATTTTGTCTTAATATTTTTATGTATTTTTTGCTTAATGTGCTTCACTGTCTCTTATTTTGTTCATTTCCTTGATGTTCTTGTTCATTTTGCTCCTTATTTCATTTATTTTAGTTAATTTTCTTAATAGCTGTGTGTCATTTTTTTCTTATTTTGCTTCATTGTCTTCCTTACATTGCTCATTTGTATTCATTTCCTTGACGTTCCTGTTCATTTTGTTTCTTATTTTCTTAGTTTTTGTTTATTTTCTTAATAATTTTTTGTAATATTTGCTTATTTTGCATCATTCTCTTCCTTATGTTATTCTTTATTATTCACTGTATTGATATTCGTGTTTATTTTGCATCTTATTTTGTTGATTTTCTTCACTTTATTTATAATTTTGTGTAATTTTGCCTCATTGTCTTCCTTATTTCATTCATTTTTCTTAATTTTCTTCTGTCCTTGTTCATTTTGTTCTTATTTAAAAGTTTGTTAATTTCTGTTAATTTTCTTAATTATTTTGTTATTTTGCTAATTTTGCCTCATTGTCCTTCTTATTTTGTTAATTTTGGTCCATTTTCTTGACATTATGCTCCTCATTTTGCTCATTTCAGCCGCATTTTGCTATTTAACTTGCAACATTTTATTTTTCTGGGTGTTGATTTTATTTTCTTATTGTATTTTTCCTGATGATTTGTTTTTTTCATTTTCCCTCACTGTGCTTAATTTCATCCTTGAGTTCATATCCTTAATTATTTTGTTCATTTATGTTTATATTCAGTGAAACATCAGACCTGAACCTTCAGTAACTTCCTAACGTTGCATCAGTTTTTTGTATCGATTGTGGATTTTTTTTTTTTTTTCTGAACGGAAACCTGATCGAGTTCAGACAGAAAATATATCCGAAGTCACAAAATCCACCTTAACTCAATTTTGACCAAATGTGGAGTGGCTGCACTTTGCCTTTACAGGGCAGTGTACTATGTCGCCGATTCCTCCACAGACGCACACTGTACCACTTTCCTCCCATGGCGGTTGCATGTTATTATCGCATGCAGCATTAAGGTCAGAAGTGCAGAGGGAACAGGGTTCAGCTGGAGGGAACACACTGATTGGTAGGTTCTTGTGCATCCATCCATAAAGGGCCTTTTTAATAGAGCCCCACAACTGAGAACTGACATGTCAGGTGACTCCACAAAATAAGCCATGAGATTCAACCTCTAATTTACTATATAACTTTTCCTTCTTTTTACAGCAAAATTCTGTTTTGTGATAGTAAAAAAATGCCCTCTTCTATTCCTCTGGGCCGTGATGAACAAAGACTGTGGTATGGAACAGTGAGCAGCTAAATCCAGAGCCGCTTCCTTCCACCTCAGTGTAACCCCACCGGATTGATTCCCAAAGTCACACAGCACCTTCTTACACTGAGCCTCAATCCTGGCTTCATGTCGTCCATCCAATCGCACTTTACACCTCAGCCCTACAGCTCACTGAACTGACATCTCACTAGGTCAAACCTCATTGCAAAAGAGAGTGTAAGAATGACAAGGACCATTTTTACCTAGTTTTTTAATAAAATGAACATCCTATAATGTAATATATACAGTACTGCCTGGCCAAAAAATATTCACCACCTGGATTTAACTAAGTAAATAGGTAAGAGCCTCCCACTGGATAATTACTGCATGGGTGAAGTTATTTAACCCTGACTGAGGCAGTGAGTAGCTTCTCATTTCTTAAACAATCATGTCAAAAACACATCCTACGGTCGTGGAAAAGATGTTTCTGATCTGTTTCAGAAGGGTCAAATTATTGGCATCAATCAAAAAAAACATTTAAGGAGATTGTTGAAACTATTAAAATTGTGTTAAAAACTGTCCAACACATCATTAGAAACTGGCGGGACAGTGAGGAAGAAATGCGATCGGAAAAAAATACTGAATGATCGTGATCAGTGAAACGTTTGGTGAAATCAAATCATAAAAAAAAAAACAACCCTAGAACTCTAGGCTATGTTTAATAGTGAAAGTGAGAGCATGTGCACATGCACAATGTGAAGGGAACTCAACACACTCGGACTAAGCAGCTGTGCAGCCTTGTTTTCACCCTTGGATTGGCCACCACAGAGTCCAGACTGTCCCTACTGAGAATCTTTGGGATGTGCAGGAGAAGATTTGTGCAGTGGTCCAACTCTCCATTATCAATACAAGATCTTGGCAAAAAATTAATGCAACTCTGGACAGAAATAAATGTTGTGACATTGTAGAAGGTTATCGAAATGATACCATAGTGAGTGCTTTCCATAATCAAAGTTAAAGGCGATCCAATGAATTATTAGTGTTTGACTATTTTTTGGCTAGGCAGTGTATTTGATGTTGATATTTACATTTGGTCATGTTTATGTATGTATTATATCGATATAAACTTTTACTGAGCATACTCAGAGACAAGCTCAAAGGGATGGAGGTGGACCCCTCTACTTCCTAAATCGCACTCTAACTGACAGGTAGACCACAATTCATCAGGGTGGGGACCTGTGTCTCTGAGACAGTAATGAGCTGCACTGGAGCTCCACAGGGGACCTGTTTTGGCTTCCTTCCTGTTCACACTGTATACAGTGCATTGGACCTCACATACAACTCTGCATCCTGCCACAAGAATAAACAGGAAGGGGAGTACAAACATCTGATAAATTTCTTCTTGCGCTTCCATGCCTACTGAATGAGCTGGTCATATGAATTTCCCAGAAAAAGATAAATAAAGTTTATTCTATTGTATTCTATTCTATTTAAAAACTGACACTAAAGAGACTGTTACGTAGCTGTTTAGGTCATAAATCTGACAGCACTTAAAGAAACCCTTCTGTAGGTTGTATTGCACATCATCTGTGCAAGTTTGATCAGTGTATCATGGCTTCTATACAGAAAACACTGCATCATGAGTGGCTTGTAGCATTAATGATGCTAGGTACACAAGTGTATTATGTTTGGCCTCTTTTCCGTTTAGAATACTTGGCTAAATTTGACTTGACATAACTCCACTCAGCTTGGTTTTATCACCAGCTCTTTCCTTCTCCACTGTCAGTATCGTTCCTCCTCAGCCCAGCTGGTTATAATGGTGATGTAACATAAAGTGATGTGACTTCTGTGTAGCTGAACTTATGAGTGACTGTAATTTACAGCCTTCAGAATACAATGGACTTCTAATTCTGTGATGTGAAAATATACTGTAGTTAGTTCAACTTAAAATCATCGGGTTAGAGCCTTCAGGAAAACTGCTACATGAACACACACACACACACTGATGCATACTGTCAAATCTGGATTAACCAATCACTGAACCCGTTTGCATGCACACCATGTTATTTGATTATGAGAAATCTGATTAACACCCCTAGATTTCTTTCCATTGTCTTCATCTATGTGTATCTATTAATCTGATGGATTTCCTTCTTTTACATCTGCACATGTGTAAAAAAAAATGTAGAAAATGGAAGGTTTTTAGGATGGACTGGAGGAAGACTTACCACATCATGACCAACCGTTGTTTTCTTCTCAGGGGCTATAAATGAAGGACTGCAGCGTGTCGCCTACAGTATTTTGCAGACCTATTAGCGCCCACGTTGGGACAGTTAATGCTAAGACCATCGGCATCACCACGTTCAAGAACGATGTTTAGAAAATAACAGGAGGAAAAGAAATCTGATAATGGACAGAAACATGTAAATCAGGGTTTTACATTATTTATGAAGTGCATCTAAACGTGTCAACCCGAATATTACAATAATCTGATTGCTCCCAGTTATCAGATTTTTAGGGTCATATAATCTGCATGATTTCATATCCGTATTTGGTACTGCCTTGCCTTGACTGGAACCATAGCAAAGAAACAACCAGCATGGACGGGAAGCAGAAAAATAAGACAAGCTGAGGCAAGGTGCTGATTCTTTAGAGCAGGCGTCTCCAGCCCATTTCCTCTGAGCTTACATGAGAAAATGAAACGATCTGAGAGCTACGCATGTTTTAAGTTACTGGTAATTTATCCATGGTTATTGTCAAATGTGGTGCTTGCTAGTAACCTGCTTTAAGGCTGGCCACACATAGAGAAACGAGACTCATCTCAACTCAGCTCAGCTGGAAATCGGCTTGATGTGCGGTGATTCCCAACCCAGATTTTTCAGTCTTGACGACGTCCCGACAGAAATCGTGCCGATTCAACATGTTGAATCCCCAGGACTCAGTC
>JAQQAE010011153.1:0-13755 GCA_029823295.1 Pseudamia nigra | reverse complement strand
ATGAAACCAGTCGAAAAGACAAAAATTACATTGAAGATGAAAGGAACTAAAGCAACAATGATAAAAAAGACAAAAATGCCAGTGATAATGCAAAAAAAGACAAAAATATTTTATGAAAACATATTCAGATAAATGAACAATGAAGAAAAGAAGCAAAACTAACAAAAATTAACAAAGTAGTAAAATAAATGGATAAAAATGATCAAAGAACTTGAAATGAGCAAAGAATTCAGATAAATCACCAAAATATAAATCAAAAACATAATCAACTACAGTCACAAGGATGATCAAACTGAGTGGTAAAATGTGCAAAAATATTCAGATAAAGTCATGATGACCAAACCAAGTGACAAAATGAGTAAACCTAAACAAAATAATTTAATAATTGATCAAAATGAACAAAAACAAGCAGCAAAATGAGCAAACATGAGTTAAAATATTCAGATAAATCAACAAAATGACCAAAATGAACAATAAAACCAAATACAATATCAAAAATTATACAAAATTAACAAAAAAAGAGACAAAAATGAAAAAATTAATCAAGCAAATTGAAAAATAGTAACATGTGTAACAGCTGTTATTTTTACACAGTCCTTGTTCCGGATCTGATTCTGTATGGATGATATAATGTCAACTTAATATGCTACAATAAATTCCACATTATGTAGTTATTCGTTTTTTGTGAGATCCTTTTTTTATATTTACGAAAGTACTTCTTTTCTGAGTACCTCTACTTGAGATCTTATCATTTCTGTTTAGTTTATCCACCACTGTGTACAGCAGAACACTAATTACTGATGTAAAACCCATTTCTAGAATAAATACATGCAGAGAATAAAGAAATGGCAGCAAAGGCAACAAAGGCCATTTCTTCACTTTCACAAAACTCCTGAAGTTATTTTCATTTTCTTTGTCAAAGAACGAACCCACTGAAGTGTCCACTGAATAGTACAAAGAGTTTTCAAGCATTGTCCCCTCGGAACATGTGGAGTGAGACTTTCAAAGGGTTTGGAATAATTTCAGCCAAACATAAACAGTGGAAAAATCGAGTTGAGTGTGTTGGGGGGGGCTGTAATAACAAACCATCTAAAATAACTCCTGGCTTTTAACAAAGATTGGATGAAACAAAACAAGTGAAATATATGTTCTAAAGCTAAACAGTTTTCTTTGAAAATTATTTACAACTCAACATTTAAACACCAAAATATCAACCTTATCATATTTATGAGCTCCATAACAGGATGACTTTCATACAAACTATGCACATTGTTTATGCAACAAAATAATGTTTGTAGTGCTGCTGTGTTTTCCGCACCATAAGGCGCACCGCATTATAAGGCGCGTTATCAAAAAATGGTCTATTTATGATCTTTTTCCATACATAAGGCGAACTGTGGTAAACCGTGGCATAATTTAGTTGCCAATCCCTGAATTCTGAAGTTATGCCCCATAATCGAGAAGAGAGGCAGGAAGACGTTAAGCTCACTCTTATGACTTGAGCTGTTTGGTTGTAAAAGGCCGAATTACACTGCAATTTTAAAAACACATCAACATGAAGGTCTAGGACACGATGTGATTGTTTCGGCTGCGAACGCATACAAATCTAGCTCACACTGTGTTCTAATGTACGCATGCAATTATGCCATAGCATCATGTATGAGTGAGATCAGACAAACCTTCTTTTTCAATCAATACTGGGCAGAAACACTGTATTTTTTCCACCTCTGTGGTTTCCACTGTCTTTTTTCCTGTTTTGTTTCTGACACCTGCCACAGCTGCCCTCTTTCTGTCACACACACAGTCAGGCAGGCGCACATGCAGACACGGGGCTCTAATATTACTACATTTACATACCTATGCATGCCCATCTGTGCAGGAACTTATTGGATCCACTACGCGATATCGTTGTGATGCTTATTGCTTTCTTCTCGATTTCACTGTTTCCTGCTACTGCACAGGTGCAGTGATGAGAAAAGCAGATCTCTGGCCAAATTTGCATGTGAATGCCTGAGGCTGGAAATTAGGTCGTAATTGGGTCTGAATTCAAACAGCGTACATCATCTTAAGGAAACGAAACATAGTTTTCACTTGTTTTTGAGGTCAAACAAGCAAATATAAAGTAATGCAAAACATCAAAAATACAAAGTAAGTTGTCACAGTGTCAGCAGAGAAGAGAGGATATGTTGTTCCTCTATTTTAGACAATTAAATCACCTTAAAACCTCCTAAATCTTGAATTTTAAATTGTGAATATTCCTTTTCTGATTGTATAATTGCACAGGCTAATCGACTGCAATGTGAGTAATTACATATGCCTCGTACAGACCTCATCAAAGCAAAAACAATTTTATATAGCACAAATAGACTCATTTCAACATGATGTGTACTGCAATATGTATAAAAATTGTATTGCCTGAGTCAGACCCATGGTAGAAATGAGCTGAGTCACAGGTTACTTTTAGGCCACACGGGACTTTGCACTGACTCCGCACTCAGAGCCACAGATCTGCCTGCTGGTGCTGCCCCAGAACCGGTTTCAAACCTGTTGGGATTAACCCTGCGGGTCACATCAGAGGGGGCTGGAGGCAGAGCATAGCAGAGCTCGCCACACCACGGCTTAATCCAGGCGGCCTGGCACCTACGGGAAAGCCCATAAGCAGACCATCTGTCACTTGGCCAGAACAGACGCACCACTTCATGAGCAAAACAACAACCTCTACTCAGCATTTGTCACAGTTGTTCATAAAACAGAGCAATGCATGTTTGGAAGCGTCATGCTCTTGTATAATTATTGCAGCAGTGTGGTGTATGTGTTTACAAAGATAAAGACATCCTTTTTAACCCCTGTATTAATCCTCTGAACCTTATTAGGAGCAGCCACTGTCCCCTAAATCTTGTTGAAGTTTTCAATCTGAAGGATGAACCCATGATTATTCAGCAGCTTCATTCTTGCAGATGATGCCGCAGTGACAGTATGTTCTTTCAATCACATTTTGCTGCAACCAGTTCGATCACTAAGCTTATTATTGCCTGGAGTTATTAGTTGTCCATTTACTGGGGCTGGAGTTATGTCACAACACTTGAGGTCAACTTCAGGGGGAAGCACTTCATGACCCGTGGCTGCATCTTGAGCTGCACTGTGTCTTAAGCTACATATGTTTGACTCCATAGCATGTTACCGGACCAGAGGTCAAATCATATTGGAGTTCAAAGGATGCTTATGTTTTTGTTCTTGAACAATGTGAAAAACATGCCTAAATGGACTTCAGTGCTTCCTCAGGAGACAACGCATATGCATGTTGGTTGCATTGTCATTGTCTCCCCCCTAAAAATAAATAATGCACAGTGACTACATTTACATGCACACTACGTTTCTAGTTTGGCAGGTGTTGTAAACAGCATTTCCTGATTGGATATTCGGAGTGAGGTCATTTTCTGATTAAGATGTATGGTATGCAGGTATCATTCTGCTCATTTGGACATGTATACAGCGTCTTCAGAAAATGTGTCTCATGTCTAGGTTGAGGTTCAGCTGGTTAGAGACAAAGATCCTCCTCGGGACAGAGGAACATTGAAGTAAAGTCGACAGCTCTGTCAGTTGACAGCTGACTGTTTGTTTGTATGAAACAATGAATCTGAGTTCATACAGTGGACCATGTGTCACCAGTGAAAAACTCTGCAACAGACTTGTTTATAATCACGGTGCGAAAAGCTGCAAGTAAACAGGAATATTAGTGGACAATTAATTTTTATTAGTCAGGTAGACAGTGTATTCGGAATTTTGTCTTTTACAGAGTATCGGGAAAAACTGAATATTTTGTGCATGTAAACATAGTAACTGGAAGACATAGTAGAACTGCAAAATTCAATCAACCATTTCGATAATTGATCCTGTTGGGTAATGTCATAATAAAAAAAAATTCCAAATGCTCATCTTCATAGATGTGAATGTTTTCTGACTTCTGTCCTCATCTATGACAATAAACTGAATATGTTTGCATTGTGGCTCTAATAAGACTTTAGAGAACATTGTGTTTGTCTTTGGGAACCACCATTCACCATTCTCTACTCCAACCAATCAATCAAAAATATAGTCAGCAGCTTAATCAATACTGACACTGATTGTTTGTTGCAGTGATTAAACAGCGACTTCTTGTGAGCGCTGTGTATTGTTGATATTACATGTATGGGCCTTATATTTTCAATTAAGAAAACCAGTATGCATTGTATTTTGTCCTCTGTTCATATACGTCGATGGTCAAATTCAATGGACCATTTTCCTTTCATATGTTGATTACACAAATTAAGCTAAGTTCAAGAACTTTCATACCAAAAAAGAAAGAAAATGCAAGTTGTTTTTTTTTTATAGATCTTTTACTTTAAAATGTGTCAGTTTGTCATAACAGGAGGGTTAGTCTTAATAGAGGCTGGCTAATAAACGCTCGACTGTAGCTGTGGTTAAGGGTTTACTTTCACAACACCTCATTATGACTCTGTTAGGCAAGAATCAGAGATGTTTTATGGAGTCAATAAGCTCGCAGTTTGTGCACGCCGCCTCTGCTTCATCTCTCCAAATATGGTCACATCCTACTTTCGCTATGACTTACTGGAGAACCAGTAATTGATGCCAACATTTCATAAACCAATGGGAGACATCACCATTACTCCGTTCAATAATATATACAGTCTACGATCTAATGTTATCCAAATAAATGTATGTATGTTGAATGGAAGTACGAAGCTAATATTTCCTAATAGATTTTTTGACATTTGAAATGTTCACGTTCCCTCTACATGAACAATTAAAGCTTAATATTACCCATCAGCCACTACTGAGCCAAACTTTGCTGATAGCAAAACAATATTTACATAAAAATAATGCTGTGAAGGAAGGAGCCTTCAGTGTGTTCCAACTTGAATATGATGTTTGTGTTTGTCATGTGTTTGAACCAGGTAGCCTGAGCTTTCCCATGCTGTCTGCACGGCTGTGTTTACTGTAATATACAGCCAGAACACGGCGAACGAGGACAGACAAAGGCCCGTGTGCGGCCGCGGTGCAGTAGAGATCAGTGTTAAAGTGCAGAGACGCACCAGGGCCAGACTACTACCTGTGACAAGGTGGATCAGATTACTGCCAGCATCCACGTGGAGCAGTGAAAACTGGTTCTAACTGGCTTTCTTGATTTTTGCATGAAAGCATCTCACATTAATCGTGTTGACCTTTGTATGTTTGTGCTCAGTGATTGGTACGTACAGGAGTGGCTCTGTTTGTCATAGAACACTGTGACCGAGCAGACAGGGCAGCTTGAACATACTGTTTACCTATTCTGGTGTTAACTCCATGTACTATAAATCTAACAACTGTTTTGCTGTGTTGTGGTCAAGTGTCACGGCACACGTCGTTGTAATGTAAAGATAAGAGGTCGTCTTTATTTTATTAGTGTGTTTTATTATCGTCTGCTGTGACTTAAGTCACAGTGACATGCAGTATGGTGTCCTTAAGAGGGAGCCTTCACCCAGTGAACCCAGTAGGTGTTTTGATCCTGTAACAAAGAAAAGGCTGGAAAGAATGCAGAGGGCGCCATCTAGTGTTGCGTGAACATAGGAACACAAGGCGCAGCAGGCATAGTGTCAGTGAGCTCCTTTACTTTCAGCGGAGGTGGGTAGTGCCCAAAAACATTCACCTATTCACATGTACTTGACTAATTTAATTTGAAAGGCTTGAACAGACAAAAATACATATTTGGAGTGATATCCATTTCTGTGGCAAAAAGTAGAACAAACAAAATTGACATGGACTGAATGAAACCTGCGCAGCTAAATCTCTATTTTTTGTGCAGGTGCAAAGGGTGATAACAGTTAAACTCACACCACTGCACTTTACTGTAAATATTAAATTTGTTCAAATTACAAGAAAGGATATTAGAAAGCAGAACTCTAAATGTAAATGTGGGTCATATAACTCATGGAGCTTCATCAGAGTGTTTACCTGGAGGACACCACCATCTAGTGGTCATACTGTAAACTCCAGTTAAATGTCAGAGCTTGGTCACACATATAGGTTTTCTGTCAAGACCCTCAAAAATATTTATAGTGACTAGGTGGATTTTCTGGGAATGCCTAGTCCTACTGCAAAGAAATGATGAACCACTTCTAATAGAACACGAGCATGACGTGTGCAATGTCTCGTGGGTAACAAAAGGGGGGAAAAAAACCCAAAACAAAACAATAAACAAAAGAGCTCAAGGCAGCAAAAAGAATGGCAATTCCTTTGTTTGCACCCAGCAGCAAGAGCTATTTTCTATCCATTTGGCATGCTGATTCTTTACATTGTGTTCTGTTCTGAGTGCGCTGGTCATTGTTGTTTGTTAATTCTGCAATTTGTCATGGGCAGGCTTAACAGACAGATGGAGGGAAAAAGCCCAGAAACGACATGAGGCTCATGATTCATTGCCTAGATGTCTTTCTGGGGAAAACTAAAAACAATGTTGTGATCTGGTATGCACAATCCTGCACTTGGATGTATTGAAGGTCTTTAAATGAACGTGGCAACTGACATCATTAACAATGGAGTAAGCAAAGAAATCCTTTGACATTCATGAGCAACACCATGACTTTTTTCACTATTATGTGGAGTCATGAAAGGGAGTCTCAAGTGATTTAAGCTTTTTTGTTATTTAGTGCAAAAAAGTTCATACTGTCTTCAACAAGTTAATACATTTATTCCTATTCTTCCTTGTAGGCAGACATAGGTTTACTTACCTTGACATGTTTTGACAACTTCCTGTTGTCTTCCTCAGAAGGGTCACATGGTGTTAATGTGACATGTGCATTGTTGAGAACAGCAACAAATGCCATCGCTGAATTAAGGAGGCCATTGAAATCTGCAAGCGTGACCTGAGGACCATCAAGAGGGAAGAGGGATCATACACCTGGGATGTTGTTCTCAACAAGGCATCAGACAGTAGGGGGCGTAGCGTCCTCTGCTGTCTGCTAAACTACTGTACTATAAAACAGCAAGCAAGACACGTCACAGTAACACCACGTGACCCTTCTGACGATGACAACAGGAAGTTGCTGAAACATGTCAAGGTCAATAAACCTACGTCTTTCTACAAGGAAGAATAACAGTAAATGTATTTTTTTAATTATTTACCAGGCAGTCAAGGATTTGAGTGAAATAATGTGGCAGTGTTTCACTTCTTAATTCTTCTAAAATCCCTTAAACCTAATTGCTTCAGTGGAATTACCAGTGTAACGACTTTCCAGACCTGGACATGTGCGTCTCACGGTTTTACTGTGTTGAGTAGATCTGACGCTGTTTGCTTACACACCTTTTTCATTCTTTCCGCACTTTTCAGTTTAATGTAAACTGAAATGACCAGTGTGAAACCTTCAGTGAACCACGGTCAGGACTGGGATCGGCTATATTAATACTTTATGCATGTGGCACCGATGCTAAAATGGTGCTTAAACAACAGGAAAATAAATAAAAAATGAAGACAATGATGACATTTAAAAACACTTGATGCCAATATTAAAGGTGCTGTCTATGATGTTGGCACACTAACTAGTAGCTGATTGTTATAGAGCGGTCTTTTAGACACATGTGGACACACCTGCCCGTCAACACAACTTACAACCTCACAGGTGTACGAGCTCATGCACTTACTCACCGAGTTGTAGACAGTCACAACAGTTACGACTACACACCTAGTAATTTATTTAACCACAGGACGACTGAGGAGAGACAGCCTTTTCATATTCCTTCAACATCTGGTACAGGTACAAAAGAAGCAACATACTAGCTTGACAACTGTGACACTGTAAGCCATGCTGATTGGTAGGTCGTCTGTTTAATCATTTATATTGGTCCGCCATGAAAAATTGGATACTAGCCAGCGTGCCAGCATTGTAGACAGCACCTTTAACTTTAAATAAACTCTTACATAATACAAAATGCTATTAACAATTTTATATAATAAAATAACCTAAAATCATACAATAAATTAAATGTTCTAAGTTGCGTAAATGCCGCCTGTGCTGTCGTCATCATCACCTAAAAGGTAATAACCTTTTCCTGTTAGTTCCACCCACTGTTGCCAATATTGTCTGTTTGTAACCACTGAAAGGCAATAATGGGCAGATTACTGAGCACAGAAGGTAGAGAGGGTTCTGTATCTTTGGCTCTGAATATTCAAAATCTGTGACGTGAATTGGTCCAGGTGGTAGCAGACGTGTCACACTGGTGCCCTACTGGTACCAGATTTCAGCCATCACTTGTCCAGACTGGACGTGGTTGGACAAAAAGAAATATTCTCCAGTTTGAGTTTCAGTGGGTTGTCATCTGCCGTTTCTGCCATTAGTGAAAAAGAAATAGGGAAAATGAGTCATGACGTGTGGAGAGGACATAAAATTTTTAACTAAAAAATTTGGGACTTTAATGCATTTACTAAAAAGATGTGTGAGAGAGATGATATGAAAGAATGGGAGAGTGTCTCTGAAAAAACACACTGTGGAAGCAGTGATGTTTCACAATGCTGGTTGTTCATTCATCTCATTTCAAACAGAAAAGACTACTGAGCAAATAAACAACAGTGTGAGACACATATCATCAACACGCCAAAATATGTGGAAACAGCCAATGCCAGCACTTCAGTACTGTATGTTGTGCCATGTTCTTTAGTTCTCTCACAAAACTGCAGTGAAACCAAAGCTAACAGCTGTTTACAATACAGAAAGAGCATGAACCAGGTGCTCATTTTCAGATGTGAAAGCATGAAGGCAGTCTAAAATATTATATTTACCCACACCATTGGAGTCGAGGTGTGGGAAAGATTGGTGTGTTTGCTGTCTGTCCGTCCGTGCTCTAATTTGAAAAGCACTGACGCTGAATTCACCAAATTTGGCGTACAGCATGACGTTGGAGCCAGCACCTGTGGCTATGTGTTTGGAGCCCAAAGATCAGGATTATAAGGTCAAAATTCTGTCCATTTGTGCTCTACCTTGAACAAAAAAAGAAGCTAAAGCAATGTTTTTGGAGACAAAAGGTCAAAGATCAAGGGTCCTTAAAGTCCAAAATCAATCTTGGCATGCATTTATAATTGAAGGAGCTAGGGCCACCAAATTTGAACAAAGTGGGTCGCTTTGCATTGTGTCTGGCACTATACTGAAGACCATCCATTCCCATTAGTCTGTAATGTTAGACATTAGGTTCAGCCTGGGATAGAGGAGGAACCTTTTGGGGAAAGTGATTTTGGTCATTGTGCAGCATGAATGGAGCATTCAAGGCTCTGCAAAGGACCAGCTGTTGTCTGTGATTACAGTTGCCAAGTGCCCGATTAAAAGCACAGCACCTCTTTGATGCTACAGGACAGGGCCCTCTAGCCACTTCTGCAGCAATATGTTCCAAAACCATTCAGCTGAGTTTATGGAATAAAAACTAAAAAGGTTAGTGCTCAGGGCCCTGAGCGGCAATACAGGGTAATGTGACTTATATTTCTATTGTTGCTGTTTATCTAGTGATACAGTGGCCTTGTCGTCGCTCGAATCCACCCACTGTGCTGTTTTGGTCTGAGCTGAGCATTGCCAGGCCACCAAGATGGTTATAATTATCTTGATGAACGGAAATATGTTTGTTGGACTTGACATGGTCATTTTCACTTTAATTACTGTTTAGATGCCAGCAGCGTCTTTTGTCATGTGGCACAGTTTAATCATGGAGAGAGCTGGTGTGTGCAGCTGCATCCAGAGCCATCAGCGTCGAGATGAACTGAACTGTCAGCTGTAAGACATAAATGCACCCTTTCACCACACAGAGCGCAGCGAATAATTACAGTCTGAGTGGCCATGCAGGGTCTTATCAGCTGGAGGGCCCAGGATGATTTGTTTGTAGTGCAAAGATAAAACTCCAGCCAGTGCTAAATTCATCTTTAGCTCTTGGAGATGGTGGCTGAAACATAATAGGCACAGTGTTACTCTACATTGAAACTTGTTTGTTAAAGACTGCAATAAATGTCACATCTGTATGTCTAATACTAGCCATGTCAGCACAACAAATTTAACTCTGGAGGCTTTATAACCTGTATACAACACTCTTCCACAATGGAAGCCAAAAAACGGGGAAATAAAACCCAAAGAGCCCATGAGGAGGGTCTGTCTTCCAGGACTGTCTAGTCCTTGAAATGTGTGGGTCTGTTTTGAACCCCACTAGTGCACATTTCCATCACAACCACCAAGTCTTACCTGAAACTGTTGACATTTCAGCATCCTCTCATTTTCAGCATCAGTAGGACACACTGTCCTGTTTTGAAGGCTGAAAATATTGTAATCACTGACTCTTGTTGTAGATCTCTACAAACACCTTGTCATTTCTACACCTCCGGTTTTCTCCATACATCTTACTCTCCACTACGATCACCTTGTGGTTTGTCTGGGCCTCTGTGTCCTCTGATCTGCCCTAGGTTCATCGTCTTATTTGTGTTATTGTGTTTGGAAAGTCAGGAAGGTCACTTTGTGGTTATGCTGACTCATACAACACCAGTTAAGGTCAGATGAAACTGTTTTTGTGCTTGATAAACCACCGAGGCTCATACTAGTGTTATTACCTTGGAAATTGTTTTTTGTTTGTGTTAGTATGTTTATTTATCTGTGTGTTCACAACATAACTCGAAAAGTTACAAATGGATTTGAATAAAATTTTCAGGATAGGTCAGAAATGGCACAAGGACCTATGGGTTGGTTTTGGGCAGTGATCTGGTTCATTGTCTGGAGCCAGAAGATTTTTATTTTTCACCATTATGACGTACAATCAAATTCAACATTTGTCCTTGTAACAACCAGAAAATTTTTCCAAAAACCATATGGTAACAGTTTGAAAAGGTTAATTTTGTTTTCTTTGTACACAGTTATTTCTTGCTCATTTCTTCTGAACAGACAAAGTATGAGGAAGAGATATTTCTTTTTACCTTGACATGTTTCAACAGACACGTGCCGTCTTCCTCAGAAGTGTCATCTGACCACTGTGACGTGTTGCTTATCAGCTGATCTTCCTGGACAAATAGATTCTATCAAACCACAAAGTTTGATTCAGATATGGACAATATTATGGATATAGTGATCCAGAATGCTTATACTCACTGAGTATAAGCTGAGGAAAAACAGCTACTGTAAGGTAGCAAACAACGCTATAGACATGCAACTGACACCAAATTGTAGTGGAAAGTCTGATGATGCAGTAATGTGTCCACAGATTTGACGTATCTTTAACATTTACAGAGCTAGATTCAGAAGAAAACCACCATTATGAAAATATTATTTTTTTGTGAATAACTAATGAACTAATAATGATATGTATATGATTCCAAATGGATCCTGGTGATATTGCAGATCTGAAAATGGTCCTGTTTCACAATAAAGAATTCTCTGTGTCACTGTGATCTGGTAGTTATTATAAAGTAATGATAATTTGCATTACTAACAAACAAATGAATGCCTATGAAATCATAACCTCCTTGGTTATGATCCAGAATACATGCTTTAATGCAGAGCTGCGCTGCCTGAGTGGAGGTTTTTTTTTCCTCCAAGTGCCGTCCAGTTTTTGTTATGTATCCCACTTTTCTTGTGATGGAAACAAATCTTCACTATAAATGGCAAAACTGACCTGTTGTAAAGTCTTTACATGATATGAAGGGACACAATATTACAAATAGAAAAAAAAAAAACATGAATGTAACATCATGCAGTCACTGAAATAACATTTGTATGGCCCTACAGACCACTGATGTGAAAAGTTAAGATTAAAAATTGGGCCAACAATACTTGTTGGTAGTAACATTTAAAAAAAAAAAAAAAATCTTTAATTTGAAGAGCTGTTACAAGTAAAGCCAGGGAGATGGATGAAGAAATCAAATGACTTGGATGAGTTTCAGGCAAGTTATATCGAATTCACTGATCAGACATATAGAATAAAGCATGCATGCAAATAGCTTGGGTGCATTCTGATGACGGGTTCCTCAGTCATATTGTTTTTATGATCTTTTCTCCAGTCTTGTCATCACTGGTCCTGCCGCGGCTCCTCCAGATGATCGGATGTTTTTTAGTATTTATTTCTGCTTTCTCTGGATCTACTGTGATTATGTGGAGGCTACAAGTGTGTCAAAAATACCTGATATCAATATGGGGCTTTCTTAACCAGTATGTTACAAAAAATTCATGATATCAATAGATTAGCATACGTTGATGAGTGGGAATTTATAAAGAACTGATGCTTAAACTCTGCTCTGCATGGGACGATGAACCCATCCTTCATTCTCCCACCTTGAAACGCTCGGAGATGTTTGCAGATTGTTCCTTTGTGTATTCAGGTACAGTACATGCTAGGGCTGTCAAATGATTAAAATTTTTAATCTGATTAATCACAGGGTCACTGGATTAATTCATACCTATTTGTTGTTTTTCATTTTGTGGGAGCAAAAACACTCATGATAGAAGGTGATCTAGACACTTGACTTATTTTACATTAAAATGTATATTTTTGTCTAATTTAACCTTGTGTAACTAAAGGAAATTCACCTGCCTTGCAGAACTTAACAGAACCTCTGCAATGTTCTGCTGAGATGTTTTTGCTTTTTTGCACTTTGTTTTCATCAGTAACTAATGTAATTGTTTCAAAGTGTGTAAAGACATACTTTTACATTTAAATTGACTTTGAAGCATTAAATACTAAAGAAGTTGTCAGTGAGGTGGTAAAATGTAACATAAGATTTCATCACTTTTTCCTTGATATATGAGTTATTGTGCATTAATCGCGTTAATCACATTAACATTTTTAATCTAATTAATCATGCAATCCGGATTAACCTGTTAATTGTAACAGCCCTAGTAAATTCTAAATGGAAATTTTACTTTGGAGTGTTGTTACCAAATGGAATTGAATGTGACAGGAACCTTTACAACGAGATGATGAAGTTCTCAGCCAAGAGTGAACATTATAGCCATATGGCATGTTTCCCAACCACAAGACTTCTCTGGATTCTGAACATTTTGACAGTTTTTGGCTGTCAATGTTGCCATTGTATTCATTTTATACTGCTGTACATTTCAGATGGAGCACAGTTGAAATCCGAGTAGTTTAGATGGATAATTCTTTTACCACAGAAATACATGTCATTTACATTTTCACAGTGGCAATTGAGGTATTGCAAGTTAAAGCTTTCTGTGTAGCTAGACAGAAGCAGTATCAGCCTTAATGATCACACATAGTTGAAGACTTGCAGACTATAGCAGATTCACATTGCATATGGAAATGAATGTGATGGCATGTGGTGAAAATAACCTTCCATACACTTTTTACTGACAGTGAATCAGCTGATGGTTTCAGTTCCCTTCAGTTCAGCCGGTGTCGTGATGTACTGGTGTCATTTCAATGGATCATGTCATTTGACCTCATGCAATCTGCATGTGTTCATGTGAAGCACCAGAATCGCATGAATACCTCAAGGGAAAAAAATGTGAAGACTGGGAGAAGGCAACAGCCCATTAATTCCAGCATATGACAGAAATTAGTAGAAAACTGAGGAGCTACTGTAACCTGAACTGAAATAAAAATGATCTCAATGGCCACATGGATTGATTTTAAAGGAGCTTGAACTCAGAGGTCAGAACTGTGAATCACAAACTCCGAGCTGATCATGTTCCAGTAGTTGGAAACCATGGATACGTCCTGGAGGATAGACAACTTCCAAACACATGT